>JBAWJU010000053.1:0-251760 GCA_037356035.1 Xylaria sp. Z50
TAAGTTTATTAAAATTAATATTATTATATTTATAATTTATTTTAAAATTATATTTAAAGCTTTTTTTATAAAGCTAATAGTTATTATTATTAAATAAGCTAAAGCTAAAGCTATTGCTAAAACTAAAATTATTTTTTTGTTAATTAGCTTTAGTATTTTTGTTTTTATTAGTATTTTTATATAAAAGCTTTTAGTTTTTTAAAAGCTTTTGCTTTTTTAAAAGTTTTTACTTTTATAAAGGCTATAGTTTTTAAAATTGTTTTTAATTTTTTAATAGGTTTTATATAAAAAAGTTAAGCTTTTTTACAAATAGTAATTTTATTTTTTTAAATATTTAAACTATAAATTTAATTTTTTAATTATATTAGTTTATTTAGTTTATTTACTATTTTATTATATTATTTAACTTAATTATATTAAAATTTATAGCAATAATTTTTTAATTTATATTATTAATAGCATTTTTATACTTTTTATTTTTATTATATATATATTTAATAATTTTTATATTAACTTTTAACTTTTTAAGCTATATAAGTTTTTTATTTTTTATTATATTACTTTTTATTTTTATTAATAAGTTAGCTAATAATTTTAATTTAATTATAAAGCTAAATATAAAAAGCTATATAAATAAGTTTAAAAACTTATTAAATAGCTTTAATATAGCTATAGCTATATATAATTGCTAAATATTTACTATATTTAATAAAAATAATATAAAATAAACTATAAATAATAAAATAAAATAAAAAAATAACTTATATTAAACTAGCTAAAAAAAATATTTATAATATTTATTTAAATAAAATATAAAAATATATTGCTAAGCTTATTTTATATTAAAAGTTACTTATAAATAAAAGCTAATATATTTATATATTTATACTTTATAATAATAAGCTAGCTAAAGCTTATATTTTTATTATTTAGCTAATAAAAAGTTATATTTATATTAATAGTTTAAAACTAGCTTTTAACTATTTTAAATTTAACAAAAAGTATAATTAATACTAAAAGTATTTTTAAAAAAAATAGTTAATAGTTTAATAATTTTTATAAACAAAAATTTTTATAATAAGTAAACTTATTATAAAATAATAGTTTAATTTAACAAACTAAAATAAAAATAAAATAATTTTTATAATAAAACTTAAATAAAAAGTATTAGTTTAATAAATATTTTTTAAAATATATATATAATATAATATATTAACTAAAAAATATAAAAAAAAAAAAAAGGCTAAGATTTTAGGTTTTAAAAAAAATTTAATTATAAATATAGTATGCTAGCTGCTTAACAGCTATTAAGCTATTATAATAACCTAATAGCTTAATAGTTAGTGGCATATAAATAATATATATTTTAGCGTGTAATATATAATATACCCCCTATAAGGTTATATTAATAACAAAAAAAAAATAGCTGTAATAATTTAAGCTTATAAAAAGCTATAAAAAATAATTTAGTTAAACATAAAAATAATAAACATTTTAATAAATTATATACTAATTAAAAAAATTATAATATATATTTTTTTATAAATTATAAACTTTAATAAGGCTAACTTTTGCTTTATAAACACTATTAATTATTTATTATAATTTAAGCTAATAATTTATTATATTTTAAATAGCTTAAATATAATATTAAATATATTATTAAAACTTTTATAAAAACTAGCTAAATAATAAAAAGTAGCAGCTAATTAATTAAATATATTAAATAATATATAAAATAAAATAACTAGCTAAATATATTTAGCTAAAAAAAGCTAAGCTATAAATATGCTAAAAATAACAGTAATAGTTATAAGTAACAAATTTAAAAATAAAATTATTTAAAAGTATAAAAAAAAAACTAGGTATAAAAAAGTTAAAAATATACTTATAAAAAAAAAAAAGTTATAAAAAAAAGCAAACAGAAAAAAAAGCTTTAAACTAGTTAGGTATTAAAACTAAATTATAGCTTTTTTTATTTTAAAAAAAAGTTTTTTATATTATATTGCTTTTAACAAGTAAAAGTTACTATATATTTTATAAAACTATATTAAAAAAATTTTTAAAATTGTTTATAATAAGTATTACTATTTTAAAAAAAAAAAAATGCTATATAACTTTTAAAGCATATACTTTTTTAACAAAATATAAAATATAAAAAAGTTTATTTTTTACTGTTTAGCTTACTAAAATAATTAAATAAATTAATAACTAAAGCTAAAAAAATTAATATTAATTTAAATATTAATTATATTTTATTATATAATAATAATAAACTTTATTATAAATATATTACTAATAAAAATAAAAAAATTATTTTAAAGTATATTAAAGTTTAATTATTTTAATATGCTTATTACTATTTTTTATAAAAATAGCAAAAAAACTATGCTAATTTTAAAAAATTTAAAATATATAACTAAAAATTAAGTAAAAATGCTATTAAAAATATTATAGTTATATAATTAAAAGCTACTAGTAGTAATTATAAGCAATAAAAATTTAAAGTTTATAAGTAAGTTATAAAAAAAAATTTATAAGCTTTTAAATATTAAGCTTTTTTTTAAAATAGCTTACTATTTTTAAATAAATAAGCTTAGTAAAAAAAAAAATTAAGTAATAAAAATAGCTATAAGGTATTATATAGCTATAAACTTAAATATATTATAAATAAAAGTTTTTTTTACTTTATAATATTATTTAAATAATATATTATTAATTATAATAAACAAATTACTAAATTAACTAATATTAAGTTTTTAACTAAAATTAATTATAAATATATTTAACTAAAAAAAAAATATTAAAATAAGTAATAAAGTACTTAAAGTTTTAAAAGCAAAATATATTTAAAAAGCTAAATATTTAGTTAATATAGCTAATATAATTATAAAAAAAAAATATAATAGCAAGTATATTTTAATATAATTTAAAATAAAAAAAATAGTATATTTATAGCTATATAAAGGTTACTACTTATTAAAAAAACTTAACCAAAAATAGTTTTTAATATAAGCAAAATTATTTTAAATTATAAAAAAAATAAAATTGCTAATATATAAAATTAACTTTTTTAGCTTTTAATATTTTTATTTTATTATATTAATTATTTAGCTTTATAAACTAAAATAAAAAATTAATTTATTTAAAAAAAAAGTAGTTTTTTTAAGGCTAATAACTATAAAAAAAGCCAAAAATTATTAAAAAATAAAAAAAATTACTTAATAAAAAATCTAATTTAATAATAAGCAGCTAATAATTAAATATATAATTAAATAAAAAAAATAAAATTATAAATTTAACTAGTTTATAAATAAAAAAAAACTAAAGCTTATAATAAAAAAAATAATAAATAAATATAAATATAACTATTTTATAAATTAAAATAAAAAATATAAAAAATAAAAGCTAATATTTTTTAAAAATATAAATAGCTAAGCCTATTAAATAGCTAATATAATATAATATATTTTTTAATAAGCTTTTAATAAATATTAACGCTTGCTAAAAAACTATATTTTTTTTTATTTATAATAATAGTATTATTAACTAAAATTAGGCTATAGTTAGCTAAATAATAGCTAAAGTTTATATTAAAATAAGCTTTATTAAGGTAAAATAAAAGCAAATAAACTTATTTTAAAATAAATAAAAAAAAAAAAATACTTTTATAAACATTTTAATTAATTATTTTTAAAAATATAACTATACTTTAAAAATTAAAAAGTATAAAAGTTTTTTTTATTTTTTTTTTTTTTTTAAATAATAAAAATTATAAAAGTTTTTTTTTTTTTTAAAAACAAATAAAAATTTAAATATTATAACTACTATTAACTTTTTTTAATTAACTGCTAATTTTAATAAAAAAATAGCTATTTATATTATTTAAAAACTATAAAATAACTAGTAAAGCTAAAAATTTAAATAGCTTAGCTAATAAAAACAATTTTTTTAATATTTAAAATAAATAAGCTTATAACTAATAATATTAATAATAAGCTAAATATTATATTTATAAATAAAAAAGCAGTTATAAATAACAAAAAAATAATTATAACTAATAAAACTAATATAATTAATAATATAAAAAATAATAACTTATATAGTAAAATATTTATTATAAATAATATTAAAATTAATATAATAAATTAAAATTTATTAAAATAAATTATTATAGCTAAAAGTAATAACTATATAAAAGTTTTTAATAAAAATATTGTTATTAATAATATTATTTATAATAAAAAAAAAGTTAATTTTGCTATATTTATAATAATTTTTACTTTAAAACAAATTAAATTAATAAAATAAAATAATATTATTTTTATAAACTATAAAAAAATAGTAAAATTTAAAGTTATTTTTAACTAATTTGTTAATATTTTTAATATATAAAATAAAAAAAAATTTATAATAGCTAATAAGTAAATAAAATAAAAAGCTAAAGCTAATAAATAATAAGCTAAAAAAAAAACAAAGTTTAATAAATATAGTATTTTAAATAATAAGTTTATAACTTTAAAAAATATAAGCATAAATAATAAAAAAACTATTAAAAAAGTTATAAATATTAATATAATTAATAAAAACTTTAATTTAAATATTATATTTATTTTTAAATAAGTTAAAAATATTTTTTAAACTATTATAAAAAAAAACCTTATAATAAAATAAAAAAACAAACTATTAAATAATATTGCTATATATAATAAACTTAATAAAAAATATAGCAGCTTTAAAAATAAAAAGCTTATAAAAAAAGTATAAAAAGCTTTAATAGTATAAAAAAAAAAATCTTTAAAACGCTTTATAAATAAAAACTTTAGTAAAAAAAATAAGCTTATAACTATTATAATTACTAATTTTAATAATAATATATTTAGTAATAGTTTTATTAAAAGTATTATTATTAAAATAAAAATAAAATATAAAAAAGTTTTTAAACTTTAAAATAATAAATAGTTAATAATAGCTAAGCAAAAAAAAACTAATAAAATAATTATTACTAATAATAAATTAAAACAACTTAATAAAAAAACTAAGCTTAGCATTTTAAAAGCTAAGCTTAATATTTTAAAAGCTAAACTTAGTATATTAAAAGCTAAAGTTAATAAGCTATTAAAAAAGCTTTTTTTAGTTATAATAAAAAAAAACATAATTACTTTATAAATAATTAATTAGGCTATATAAAAATAAAAAAACGTTAAAAATAGCAACAAATTAAAAATTTAAATAAAAACTTATATTAAAACTAATATAATTTATAAAATAATATATTAGTTTAACTAAAAAATTAATAAAAATAATAAGCTTTTTTATAAAGTTATTAAAAAGCTTTTTATTATTTATATTAAAATAAGTAATAAATTATTTATTACTAGCTTTTATTTTAAAAAACTAAAAAATTATTATATATAAGTTTATAATAAAAAACTTAAAAATTAACTATAAAAGTTAAAGCTTTTAAAAAAAGCAAAAATACTTATAAATAAATATATTTTAAATAATAACTTTTTAAATATTATAGTTAATAGTTATTTTATTATAATTAGCTAGCTAAATTTAATATAAGTTAATAAAATTAGCAAAATTAGTAATAATAACTAAAAACTTAATAAAAATAATATAAATATAATTTTAGTTATATAAAAAAAGTAAATAATTAAAATAAAAAAAATATATAAATAGCTTAATTAAAAAGCTAGCTAAAATAATAAAATAGCTATAAAAACTAAAATTTTTAATATTAATAAAGTTGTTAAAAAAGCTAAAAAACTTAGTTAAAAAAATACTAAAAACTTTAATAAAGTTTATTATAAATTAAATATAAATATTTAAAAAGTAAAACAAAGTATATATAATTATACTGTTAAATAAGTTAATACTTTTAAAAAATATTTTAATATTTAGGTATTTAAAAAAGCATTTAAAGTATTAGCAAAAAGTTTTACCGATAATAAAGCTATAATTAAATAGTTACTTAAAAACTTTAGCAAAACTTTTAATATAAAAGCTATTTAAAAAAGTATTATTTATAAAATAGTTAAAAATACTAAAATAGCAAAAAAAAAATATAATAAAATAGTTATAAAAAGCAAAAAAAAAAAGTTTATTAAGCTTAATATAAGGTTTAAAATAACCTAAAACAGGTTAAAAGTTCTATAAAAAAAAAGGCATTTAATAAAAATAACAAGTTAGGCAATAAGCCTAGCCTTATATAAGGTAGATATAGCTAGCTACTTTTTCTATAGCATATATATTAAATTTAACTTTATATAATTTTTTTACAAATCTTTTTACGCTTACCTTAACCAAGTAATCGCTGCCCGTAACAAACACTTTAAAAATATATATAAAAAAAGTCTAAGCTTTTTACGTAACTTTTATTTTAAAAATTTATAAAAATTCGAAAATTAATTATATAAAGTTAAATTTTATACTATTTAATTACGGATTTAATAGTGCTATTTTTACATTTATACGACTAAAATTCGCAGAGTTATTTAAAGTAGGGGAAGTATTTCCTATAGAAATTACCTTAAAGGGGTACCGCTAAGCCAAGTGTTAATCCGCTTATGGTGTTAATCTGCTTATATTCTGCGTTAGCTATATTTATAATATTTTTTTATATAGTTATTAAAGCTTTAAATTATAAAAACTTTATATATTTTACTTATATTTATATTTAAAAATGTTAAAAATAAATAAAAAGTTAAAAATATAATAAAAAAAATAATTTATTAAAATAAACTATAATAAAATTAAATAAAAAAACTAACTTAATAAATATAATTAATAAATATTAGCTATTAATATTATTATTTTTATACTTATAAAAAAATTTAAAAAATAATAAAGCTATAAAAAAAATAAAAGAAAATATTTAATTATTTAATTAGTAAATTAATTATAAAATAGCTTTAAAGCTTTATTAATTTATTTATTTATATTATTTAAAACTTTACTAAATTTTTTAATAATAAAATTTAAATTTATAACTTTAAATATTAATAATTTATACTTTATTTATAAGCTTTATATTAACTTATTTTTAATTTATTTTATATTAAATTTAATTATATTATTAAATTTTAATTTATTATTATATAATTATTAAAAAGCGTTATTAATATTAGTTTTAATAGCTAAGCTTATTTTTTTAATAAAAAAATTAATTATTAAAAAGCTATAAATATAATATAATAATATAATAATAAATAATATATTAATTTTTATTTTAATATAATTAGCTAAAAATATAAAATAAAAATAATATTAAATATTAATAATATTAATATTAATAAAAATAATAAATAAATATAAAGTAAAATTAAATATTTTTATTTTTTTTATTTTTTTTATTTTAAAAAAAGTAATATAATATATAATAAAAAAATATAAAAATGCTTATAAAAGTTAAAATTAAGCTATAATAATTTATTTATAATAATTTTTTAAATTAGCTTAAGTAATTTTGCTATTTATATTAATTATTATAAAACATAAAAAGTTATTTATATTAATATATTAAGCTTAAAAAATAAAAATGTTGTATTAAAAACGCTTAAAAATATAAATAATATTAAACTATATCATAGCAAAAATTTATATTTTTAATAGCAATTTTAATATAATAAAAAAATAAAATAATTTATAAGCTTATATATTTTATACTTTTTAATATAGCTATAATATATAAATAATATTATTTTATTATAAAAATAGGTAATTTTGTTAAAAAAAGCTATTATATAGTTAAAAGTAATATACTATTATATTTTAATAGTATTAATAATATAATAATATAATATATTAAAAATATAAATAAAATAAGCAGTAGTATTAAATGCTAACCCTGGTTTTACGGAGCTACAGGGACCCTCCACACAATTGCCTTTTAATAGCACACTTCACGAGCCGCACTCGCTACACTCTCTATTCGAATTTTCCCTCTCACCGCCCCCAAAACGGGGAGTCAAATTAGATAGTTATAGATAGGTGCTTTTTTTTTTTATGTTATGGGCAGTACTAGGCTATCCTACACAGCTTCTCCGCAGCCCTTTTGACGTGTAGAATAGACTATTACGCTCACGCTCTCCCAATACATGCGTTTACCTCACTACCTACTACCTAAGTACATTAAGGGTAGAATCCTTGATTATACAAATAAGTAATATAAATGCACTTTACGGAATGCTTCATGGATTGTTCTACAGGGTCAGGGACCCACCACACAACTTCCCTTCTATACCAACATATTTAGTACCACACTAACTCGAATTCGCTAATCAATCAACCCGCCTACCTACTATACTATAACATTACGTTGCTTTATATCTTATGTTGTTTTTATTTTGCTATATTAGTACGTTAATTTTGAATTATTTATTAGTTGGGCAGTTTTAGGCTAGCTTTCCAAGCTGTTCTATCCCGAATTTAACACCAGCCGCGTACCGAAAGCTAGCCGAAAACGCTCCTAATACAAGTGCCTTTACCTACCCCGTATGTGTGTGTGCCCTGTATGTAATGTAGAATTGTAAAATTCGACACTAGAGTGCCAAGCTGCGTGTGGCGCGTGTATCAGGTAAAAACATAAGGCCTCGTGTAAGGCGCCAAGTAAGCAGAGTGGCACGGACGGAGTGCCGGGGGTCTTAATGTATGGTAGGTGCTCTTGGCTAGAGAATTAGGCATATCTGCGGCTGAATCAGCCTATGAGTGTGTCACATCTTACAAACAAGATAAACGTAGATACCGATAGCGGTCGGGCACTCTTGAAGAAGATGGCTCCAGAGTCACTCAATACAAGCAGGATTTACATCCTGAGCAATAATTGGTCGGGCGCCCGCCGGATCCTAGGGTCTCCCGACTCTCGGCAGCTGACCATGGTCAACATAGCCGATTGCGATGCGAGCAGCCAGTGGATGTTCCGCGAGACTAGCCGTCCAGGCTACTATTACATGCACACCGTTGAGGCTGGTACCTCCAAGGCAGTCGACGTGCTTAATGATGAGGGTGCAGAAAGCAAGCACATGGTTCTGACCGAGACGGGTACACAAACGGGGCAGTTCTGGCGCGTGGATGCCTGGGGTGACGGTTTCTATCGCTTCTCCAATTTATTCACCGGCGAGGACAAGCACCTTGACGTCTACTTTGACACCTATGGCCCGCATCTCGCACCGGCAAACTGCATCGGGCAGCACTGGACGCTTGGCGTTCACCAAGAGACGCACCAGGAAAACCGCGAGTCTTCGGCAATATCCTCTGATCTCGTCCAGGACCTGAGGCTCGAGACTTCCATCAGCCCCGACGGCGATACGCAGCACACATATATGCACTCAGAGCCGGACAGCGGCGAGAGGGCGGTGCTCGTTACGGAGAACTGGAAGCAATCAAGGTTGCTAGGTCGCGGCGGCTTCGGGTCTGTCTGGCTCGAGACCTGCATATCCGGCCCGAGGCAAGGTGAGTTCCGGGCAGTAAAGGAAATCAAAAAGCAGGACATCTCGGCCGATTTTACCATCGATTATTCAAGAGAGCTGCAAGCCGTGGCCAAGTTCTCGCATCGCAAGGTAGCCCGGCCCGACATTCATCACGTAGTCGTATTACCTAACATTAATTATTACTGACATGCATGACCCTGCTATAGTATAGTCACTGTTTCGTACAATCGAATGGCTGGTGGGATGATCAATCAAGTGTCTATATTGCCATGGAGTATCTACACCGAGGGGATTTGCAAAACTTCCTCCAAGAACCACTCTCTGAGGATGACACGAAGCAGATAACGAAACAAATAGTAGAAGGCCTCGGTTTCATGCACGATCAGAGATTCGCGCATCGGGATCTCAAACCACAGGTAATGGGTTTCCATTCAGCTACTTATCGTTCTGCATTACCTCTAACCATCTCAGAATATTCTAGTTGCTAGGGACCGCCCAAACTGGTGGGTGAAGATTGCCGACTTCGGACTAAGTAAGCGTTTCGACGGCAATACGGCACTACGTACGCAGGTCTACACCTGGGGCTACGCGGCTCCCGAAGTTCTCGGTATTTTTACAAGACATGACATCGATCTCCCTCGTGGTGCAATCGAAGAGTATAGCACGGCCGTAGATATCTGGTCTTTAGGGTCAGTTGTGTATCGGATGCGAACCGGTCAAGTCGCCTTTGAAGACATTCGAGACTTGTCGCAGTATGTGGCCTGGGAAAGGCCGTTCTCAAAGGACCTACTCATCTCTCGTAACTCATCTGCCGGCTGCACGCAGTTTATAGAGAGCTGCTTAGTCCCTTCGCCTACTCAGCGACCGGCGGCGAGTCAATTAGCAGGTGATGTCTGGCTAAACGCTTAAGCTGAGTCCGCGTCGTAAGACCCAGTGGTGAACCGACAATATGGTGTCTTCCTCAGTTGCAATTGCGACGACACCAAGGTATAAAGGCTGACCGACCGGGGCCGCCAGGCGATAATGAACCCGCCCACCTCAGTTCCAATAGAATAATTTCAAGCGACAATAAATTTCTCGCCTCCATCTCCTAAACCAGTTAAATCATTTCACGTAGCCTTAATCCCCGTGACTTCTCTTCGGCCTTATACCAGGGTGTAGACCCTCCCCAACTCTGGGTTCTTTCGATGCATCTCCAGGGCCTCTCCATACATGAACTCATCCACATATGCGTCGCTAACAAACCTGTATGTTCCCCCTGCATCTGGACGCAAGACGACAGGAGTGCTGCAACCGAATGGCACGCAGATTACGTCACCCGGTTCTATAAATCCAGATGCCATTCCGATAAAGCCACTTGTTGTTGTGAAAAAGCAGCGGCCCATCATAGCAGAGGCGCAATTGTCCATAATAATACCTCGCCGCCTCTCCGATGTTATACCAAGATCTAGATCGATATGTTCCCGGAGCTCGTCATCGAGTGGTATCTGAGGTAGGCGGTCACGGAACAAGCAGGCATATACGTGATAACAGACCTGCATCCACTGGCTCGGAGTTGCCCACTCGGAGACCTGGCCAAGATGTAGAGTGCGACAGAATGCCTGATCTCTTGACTCTCGTGTCTTATAATGTTTGTCGGGTGCCACGGGTATTGCGAGAGCTTTGGCACGCCAGTGTAGGAATGCGAGCATCAGATCATCCAACCCGCAAAACGTCCCAACGGCAACACCTCGAGAGCTAATCTTATCGAGTCGTATCCCTATTATTTCCAACTTTGTGCGTTGCGGTTGATCAATAATTCTAAACACGGCATTAGTGTCCCGCGCAGCAGAGAAGCCATAAGTCAACCCCAATGCCGCAACTTGGGGTGTATAAGACCAATCGGGAACCCAACTAGGTAATTTGATGTTACTAATATGTATTGGAAAGTATATGTTCTCACAAACCACGTCGAATCGCCGTGTGGTTGTTAGAAGAAATGAAACAACATTCGTGTACACCTCTTTTATAGAGGCATTGTAATCGAGGGGAAAGTTGAGGCGTATGTGTTCTGGCAATATACCCAGCACGGCAAATACTTTATCGCGGGGATCGGCCGCGAGCTTTTTCCTACATATATGCAGCACTTCGAGAAGAGACTCGGGCCCTACGTTCCTCACACGCCGTAGAAATTCGAGGCTTGCAGGCCCATGTGAACTCAAGATATAGGCATAGGAAAGACTCTGATGGGATCCCGGGACGAGGCCACCCGGAAACTGGAGCTTCAGGGCCTTGGAATGCTGGTGGAAGATCCGGCAGGCTTCTTGGAAGACGGCCCAAGGAAGTTGAGATTCGCCACAGTATACCTCGACTCGTTTCGCGTTTAGAACTTCTTGTACCACCCATAGCCTGCTCCAGTAATCCCTTTCGAAAAGGGTTACTAGTGCTGTGAAATGGGGTTGCCACTTCTTCGATACTATTAAGCTCTCAATAAATGTGTTACCGCCAGAATTCGCCAGATTGTTAATTGTTCTCAAAAGGTCAAGGGCCTGCTCGCTATCGTCCGACTCGGTCCCCAACCATATCGCGACCTCCCTAGCGCTATTGTAAATCTTGGGCATGAGCTTGACTTGCTGGGACTGCTCGGTTTTATCTCTTTGATTTATGCAGATGGCATCAGCCCATAGCACCGCTCCTCCAGGCCGATTGAGTAGAGTCTTGAGGGCATCGTAAAGACTCGCTGTGATCTCAAACGAGCAACCGTTCAGTTGGATCGAGACGGTATCATCCACATCCCCCCAAGCGTATGATATGGCAACGTAACTAGGAGGGCAGCTTAGAGGCGCATGAAATACTTCGCATTCAATACTTGGTGATATCGATGAGGACAGTCGGATCAAACGGAATTCCCCGTCCTGGAGCTCGCTATAGTGGAATCCTCCCGGCGGATTGAGCCTTGGTATCGCAGCGACGGAGCCCTGTCTCAGGCTCAATTGTTCGCCATGTATTCGTACGGGCGTTATAGCTCTTGGAACGCGCTTAGATTCGCCTCTGATAACGGGAGTGTCGGGTCCAAGCCTCGTCGAATTTACCGGGATGTTCGACATGCTCGCTTAAGTGTGTGGGCGAAATAGCAGGTGCTGATGCCAAGGCCTTCAAACCTTTTGTATAAAGAGGGGGGGATTATTTCTTCAGGGAAGAGATAACTCTGAGTCTCAAAGCTCGCCTCCATAGGTAAGAACTATCTTGACCGAGGACAAAAGATGCCCCTCGAATGGGCAACTAATTGTGCTTATCTATCGCAACGGCGACCCTGTGACTTTTGCCCCAATGGGTACAAAGCTGAGTGCCGCGGCACCTAGGTCATATGTGTATATATGCCGTGCATGATAACTATTCCATCCCTCTAATTGGTTTTAGCGTAATTCAGCTGAGGCGACTCCGAGGGTTAATATAAGCCACTCATATAAGCCGTCATCTATCCTGATCCAGACCGCAAAACCAGTTCTACTTTAGATAAGAGGTGAGACTGACGAAGGGGATTTTATTTCACGCGCTCATGTCTTTCCAGCCCTCTCAGCTGAAGCGCAGCCTCGTAGACCAGTCATCGTTCACGAGTCCGATTTTACCACCCTGCAGCAGCACTAGCGGCGTCCGAATATCAGCTACTTATTGCGGTGTCATTCTATATGATCTAAGGCTGACTAAGCAGCGCATTTACTATATTTAGTTTCGTGAACGATCCCGAGAGGTCTAGATAGGCTTTAACGTCGAAGGAATTCGCCGCCAACATTCTTGTAGGGAATTTTATCCTGTGCCAAATTTCGAAAGTATAAGGGGTCAAAGAGTCACTGCCATGTTAGTGTATGAATAGGGGCAACGGTCACCAAATCATGCATATATAGAGGTCTTCCCACCTACCTCCTAAAGCCAGTCAGTTAGTTAATTCTAAGTCAACTGAACCACTCATACACCTATTACCTCAACACCGAATAACATGGGAAATAAGCATCCAGGGCTATGCGACACCCCACCGCTTGCCAAGTGACAAGCTTTGTAATAGTTGAGATGCTGTACCTTGCTTCAAGAGATAATAGAGAGTAAATTGCAAGATAAAATATCTTCTCCCATTATTATTCAGGTCTCTATAATGAAGACATTAATATAATAATCTGTAGGCTAATGTATTACAATAGAGCCAGACACACCAGTAATGCCGAGTTCGGCCGCACCTATTACGAAGAAAAGAGGCCAGAACTCACGATAGCCACCACACGCGTCGGCTGATGTCTCAGCATCAGAATCGAGCCAATCCAGCCCCAGTCCCGACGTAAGACATAAGCTGCAAGACTGACTGCAATAGATCAGTCTGTTTATAAATGCAGGTCTACTTTTTTGGCCTATTGTCAAGGATTATGACATTTCGGTATCTTAGAGGATTGTCCATAATTCGGAGTATCTCATTGCTACAGAATTTAGAAAGCTTACTACGCAAGAGAGTATCATAGATGATAAAATATTAAAGCTAAGAGGAAAGCGATATGTACATAAGACTTAGCAAATCTCTGTGAAAAGTACCCCCTTATTGATACATATTCTTCCCAGGACATTCTAGGTTAGGGGCAATGAATCGATACTAGCTTATAGTTATATTTATCATCTCACGCCTAAAAGGGAATTCCGGCAGTCACCCTGTCATCGCAGAATCGTCATTTGAGGTCCTTAGTTCTGGCTTCTGCCATCTTCGGTCTCTTGTCCATTCCCTTGAGGCCACTATTCATCTGCTCTGCTTTTATCTTTCCATTTGTCGATATGTCGGCCTTGCCCCCTATATACCCATGAAGAAGTCCATCAATCTCCGCATAGAACATATCATTGCGATCACAAGATCTTGTTCGTATCATCAATTGAAACCTTCTCACGGCCCAGAAATTTCCTTAGAAAGGCCTCTATATCCTTCTCTGGTACTCTCGTAAACGACACATTTCCTAGTGAGGCTGTCTGATCAGTGTCTGAAGATTTATCCGTGATACTTTTGTCAGGAACAACAAAAATATCGTGTCCCGTTCCTCTATCCGGAATCAATACTGCTTTCTTATTTAAGTCCCACCCCGATCGACAAGCGAAAGATAGGGTCGGGATTTGAGGTTGTATAAATGGCGCGCTGCACATTTGATTTGGCGGAGATACTTGGGTCATTATAATGGCATCGTCCCACGTAGGTCGCGCCATCGTACCAATGCTCATAACTTCTTGAGCTAGGGCAGGGCGAGGTATACGGATCGGTAAAGGAGATAAGACAATCGGGTTCGATCTACTGCCTCCGGACCGTTCTGACTCTTTCAATATTACCCGTCGTCTCTTCCGTTTCATTTGTCCCCCTCGCCGCTTTCTTTGCTTTGATGGTTTCTTGGGCCAGCAGAGGGATGTCCCGCCATTATACTGAATGAAGTCGATTAATTCCTCAAGTAACAAAGCATCAGGGTCGAGTGATCTGAATTTGCAAATATCCAGGTATGGCCTTGAATATATAATTCCGCGTGGTCTGTCGGCCGGTATGACTGATCCCGGCCCTATAGCAAATGTGTTAGGCTCCGTTAAAATACAGGCTTTTCTAGTAGTTCTAGTAGAGCTGAAGTTGTATTTTAACAGGCTTCAGGTCCTAGTCGCCCCAGAAACCAGAGACATGATACTTACAGAAATGGTTGGAGACGGCTTCGAACAATTGCCAATTGAACAGCAAGAGAGAGTTTTTTTTCCTTTCCTGTGACATCACAAGTTTAGAAAACTGCCTTTTAACCTCGCGATAGAAGATTCGATCTCTTCCTCTTCTATTTCCCTCAGCCTTCAGCTTTCTGTGGATTTGAGATAGGAGAACCCTCAAGTCCAGGGAGAGTGGAGGAGCCTGTATAGGTTGACTTCTCGTTGGAGGCATGATTCTGAAAGTGTAAGGCGAATTGGTATAGTTGATTTCAGAGGGGTGCCAGTGGTATGCCTTGCTAAAGGGGGCCTGTCCTGTGAAAAGAATGGGGATCACAAAGGGGGGCGACGAAGGGGAGGGAGGATGAGGGGTTGTTGGCCGTTCTAGGCGACTAAGTCTAACAGTGAGGCAGCTGAGTCCAAACGGTGTAATATGTGATGCCTAATAGCAATCTCAAACGAAATGAAGGTCTATTTTGAGCTGGTGAATCAATAAACGGAGTTTCCGCTGGTGCTGGCTCTGGGAGGACGTGGGACGAGGACGTGAAGGAAGGATACTTGGGAAGAGATATAAAGGTAGGCGTGTGAGCATCTATCACAGCTGCTACAACTACTAAAATCGAACCGTGGGAAGTCCATCACGCTTTCCTACCTGCTAGGCATAACCAAGTCGATCGTTCTTCCCTCTTAAAGTGAGGTACTACGTAGGTACATCTCAGCGATTGGGTGAGAGATCAACTACACGTATCTCCTAGGTACATCGCATAAGGGAGATGTCCATTAAGTACATAACATAAGGTACCTTATGCACACAAATACACTCAGTCGGTTGTTAAAGGACGCTTGTCTACGTACAACGCGGCACAATGCTTTGTTTCTTCTTTAACATCATACAAATAAGATTCAATATGCGGGAATGAGGTGGTGCATAGGTAGCTAGTAATAAACAACTCCCTATGTACCTCTGAAGAGACACCACATGTGGTGGCAGGAGTAAAGGACCGATCTATCTGGCTGGATCAACACGGACTGTGAATATGCAACTTAACCCACTAAATTGAGTTCAAATACTACCCAATCAAGGAAATGATATTCATTTATTGTATTAGTACTATAATATCAAATCTGGTCAACTTCCAGAATTGACGAGGCACAAGAAGATGATAGCACAGTTTCAACCAAGTGTCCGTGTGACAGACAAGCCCAGGCGCCGGTATTAGGAAGTGATTGTACATAGCTCATGAGAGTGAAAATGAAGTTACATTAAACACCTTGTAACCTCTCTCGAAACGTAATAGTTTCGACAAATGACAACAAAAGTCTCAGTGATAGGTCTCGTATCAGCAGCATTGGACCGGGCCGAATCCTCACTAGGTATGCTGCTTAGCACATGGAAGTCCGATACTGCGCCGGATTATTCTTCCCGTATTAATAATCAATTGATCATTCATACTATTTATTCATTTGAACGCAGCAAATTGAATAACGGTTTGATTCAATGAAACAGAGAAGAAGAAAAAATACATCATCATGTCTCCTACTAAAGAAATCGTCTCGACGCAGAACTCACCGGCGCCCCTGCCGCAATTCTCACAGGCCGTGAAATACAATGGCATGGTGTACTGCTCGGGAAGCATCGGCTTAAACCCCGCCACAAAAGAGGTGGAAAAGGGCGGCGTCCAGCCCGAGACGGTAAGAAAGGCGTCCCTCCAATTCCTCACGTCATATTACGCATGACTAAGCGTACGCAGCGGCAAGCGATCAAGAACATTTCTGCTGTTCTCGAGGCAGCGGGCAGCAGCCTGGAGAACATTGTCAAGGTCAACGTCTTCCTGACGACAATGGACGACTTCGCGCCCATGAACGAAGTATATGACGAGTTCTTCGGCAGCATCAACCCTAAGCCAGTAAGTCGATCCGTCGCTCCCTTCCTTCGTCTTACCTTTCCATGGTTTGACATAAGCTCTGAGTAAACTAACAAAATGCAGTGCCGGACTTGCGTCGCAGTGCACCAGCTGCCCTTTGGAGCCAAGATGGAAATTGAATGTACTGCCTTTGTGCACCCCGAGTCAAAGCTGTAGATAGATAGACATCACCAATAAACCTGCGATTCTCGCACTCTTCCATGGCTGCATCTAGTCTAGGTTAAAGTACCAATCTACTCTATTTGTGACAGCCTACATGCGCCTCCACGGTACATGTAGCTTGTAGTACCTACAGTTACCAGGTACCTGGTTTAAAAAAAACGTAGATCTGATCTGCGACATGGGAGACCCAGGCCAGGCTAAACGCTTAAAAGCTCCGGTGTTGCCGCCGGCAATGTGCCAAGATCCGGGGAGCTTGGGCCAATTTTTGCTTAGTCCTGACGTCGTTAGAGTAGGTTTTTTTTTCGGCATGGTCAACACCGGATATCCATCTGTTCCGTTTGCCCTTGTCATACTTCCAGTGCATAACGTCCCATATCAAACCTATCGACTAATCTTTCGAAGACTGTCTAGAACTTATCGTTCATTGCGTAGGGTATCAGTGGTACCAGCAGTGGGAAATAGCCTCATGAGCCTTAACACAGGAGCGCGCTTTGTGCGCGTTCAACCGATTCTTCAACATGGCATTCACCGTCGCGCCTCACTCCGCCTCTCACACAGCCCGAGCCGGATATATGCTCCCTCGCACGTAACCTCGCTTGGATTCCTCTACCGCAACAACGCAATACAGACACAGTCCCGCCCAGCATCGACATCCTCACCACCTCAATCGAAACCCGTCAATATCCCCAGCAGCACCCCAGCATCAGACACCAGCTCCGCAAAGCCTCCTTCCGAGCCAGAGCCATTCTCAGACTCCCTGAACCCACCAGCATCGACCCGCCCGCCGCCTCTCGACCTCCCAGTCCGCGAGCCCTCGACAAATCTCTTCACGCACCTCTTCCGGCTCGGCAAGGCATACACGACCTTCTACAAGACGGGGGTAAAAGCCGTCTTCACGAACCGGCGTCTGCTCCGCAACCTCCCCTTAACAGAGGGCAGCTCTTCAAAAGCCACAATCGCCACCACGGACAAAAGCGCCAACATCACGCGCGCCTCCCTGCTCCTGCGCGCCCGCGTGCGCCACGACACGTCACGCCTGCCGCTATTCGCGCTGATCATGCTGATCTGCGGAGAATTCACGCCGCTGATCGTCATCATCTTCCCGCGGCTGACGCCGTACACCTGCCGGATCCCCTCGCAGACAGCCGTGATCCGGCGGTCTGTCGAATCGCGGCGGGCGGCCAGTTTCCGAGCCCTGTCCCACGCGACGGCCCTCGAAGCAGCAGCAGACGGGCACATCTGCCGCAGCCTGGGGATTGGCAGCCCGCTGTGGGATAGGATGGGGTTTGACACGCCGTTTGCGAAATCGCGCGCACAGGAGACCGTGGGCCGCATTGTTCAGGACGACGCCATGCTCAGGAGCGGCGGGGGCGTGCGCGCGCTTGTCGACGACGAGGTTGTACTGGCGTGTGAGGAGCGTGGTATCGACACCCTTGGCAAAGACATTGCTGACCTGCGAGGCAAGCTCTCGGCTTGGGTTGCAAAGTCGGAGCCTAAGGGAGCGGTTGATGTTGAGGCGATGGTGAAGGAGGCCACGGGCAAGGTGAGGGGGCTGTTACTTGGTCTCAATGGGCCGATATGATGACGATGAGTATCATGATTTATGCATGTCGATATGTACCATACGCAGGGCCATGGGGACTAGAATGTGTATACATAGAATATCGCCCAGATGTACAGTAACGAAAAATAGAAGCGTACGGCAATACAGCATCACACTCACGCATCCAAAGGGCGGGTAGCGTGCCCTTCTCTCGTCGAATTAAGTCGAATCTTAACAATTACTGGCGTTGCCAGTTCTCTACTCTAAGGACATACAATTAGGCAATTCCCGATATTTATCAAGGGAAGCCCAAACTCCTACCAATGCAATTATCCCCGTCCTTCCAACCGATGGCCTGCCTAACAAACCCCCATCCAACAACGCCTGCCACCAAACAGTCTCTTATTTCCCCCATCAGAAACCCTGCCGGTGATATGCAGGCGTGGAATAGGGAGGCGATTCCAGAGACAAACGCCCATCCAACCCGGTTACCTAACCCCGCTCCACCATCCTGTACAAGGCCCATAGGGCATGGAGGCAAAAGACAAGAACTACATGAAATAAAGCAATTTAAAAGCAATACACGAAAACCAGGAAACAAGGGTCCTCTTGTGCACTAGTGACAAGGAAAGGAGAGCTCTCCAGCTCTCTAGACCCCGGGTATCCGGGTTTAAGGGCCGTGGCAACGATTATAAAGATGAGAGGACGAAAATAGGCGAGACCTCATCATAGTCCATTACCAGCAAGCTGAGTCAAGATATCCTGAACCTGCTGCACGGTGTCACGAGAGTGAAGAGCATGCGGGGGCAGGTTTGGTTGGGGTTGCGTGTAGTTCATATCGAGGTAGCTAGGGGGACCCGTTCCTGTGGCGCGAGGGATGGTGCCTGGGGCAGCCAGGAATGTATCTACACCAACTGTGAGTCTTCCATTATGGGTTTGTGAACTACCCTGCCAACCAAGTCTTGGTTGGGGGAACTGGCTGACTGCTGCGGTGCCGGGGATAGCGTGTCCGGCGCCCGACACGAAGAAGGGCGAGTAATTATAAGTAGAACGCGATGGTTGCATGTAATGACCTTGGGTAGAGTGCGTAAAAGACCCTATGGCATGCTGGCCCTGGTGACAAGAGGGTGATGTCTGCGACTGAGACCTAGCGGTATCGACTAACCGAGCAGCAATGTCTGGGCTAAGATCTTGCCATCGATCGTATCGGCCCCTAGGCCCATCATGTCGATCGAAAAGTAATAATGGAATTGCACGCTGTCTCTGTGCGTGGGTATCAAGGTCTACAACGGCACGCACTCCTTCGTCAACCCAGTGGCGGATCACTTCATCACGATTCAGACGGGGGCTTAGAGATATAATCTCAACGCTCAGGTGAAGAGCAACAAATGGCCCTTCCACCCAGGAGACAAAGTCGGACCGGACATCTCTAAGGAGAAACAATACATCGGGGACCTTGACCCCAAAGCGGGGAGGCTGACTCTGATCGCGTACCGGTGTATGTTGCCGATGGTAGGGACTGTCATCGCGGCGTCGGTAGGTATTGTAAATATCATGCCCAGGAGACAGAGATCGTCGACGGTCGCCCGAATCTCTATTATTATTATCATCGTGGGAATACCGTGCTCGATGGTTTGAACGCCGACCTCTGTTACCATTCTGACTGTTGTGGTTGCGTTTTCCTTGGTTGGTACGATTTCCTTCACCACCTTTCCACTGTTCTCGAGAGACTTCCGGATCTGACAAGTGTTAGAGCAAAAGAAAAGAAAAATAATTTATCACGGCAACTCACTAATCTTCTTGCCCCCCAGTTCCACCCCCCGCAAACCCTTTATCGCAGCCCGGCCCTCTTCCACAGTATGGTATTGGATAAAACCGAATCCCCGCTTGAGAGATATCTGTGCGAGACGGCCGTACTTGGAAAATAAATCAAATACATCCTTTCTAGTCACTTGTTCACCGGCCAAGTTACCTATTGATCGTTAGAATGATAAATACGGAAAGGGCGTTAAATACGAACCAACAAATATTCGGGAACCATTAGGAAACGAACCCCAGTTAGAATCAGCAATGTATTGCCTCTCATCCTCGAGGAAAGCGTCCCATGTTTGATAGTTAAAGGAGTGTGGCCGATCAGCTGTCAACGTGCCAAATGTAGAATCAGATTGAGAGGTGGCAATGGCATGATTGGGCCCGGAAGTTACAGTGGTAGGTACGAATGTGTTACCGGCAGAAGGGATATGTTGTGGTACCGCAGTTACACGATCGTGCAAAGCCTGACTCGATGGAAACAGCGCGCTGCCAGGTTGGAAAGCTTCCGAGGATATATCGGCGGGCTGACGTGGCTGTGTATACGCATGCTCAATGGGGAATGGTTTTGGCAGCGGAAGAATACATCGCGGGAGTGCGTCGCTAACATAGGTATTCCTAGAAGCATGATCTTGGGTTACATCATTGGTATGGGTAGTTATGCCGTCGACAAGGCCTTGAATGTTAGTGACTGAATAGTCCGCAAGGTTGGTAAGGCTGGGGTGGTTATTGTTTGGAAGTGAGTGTTCCCCGTTGACGCCATTAGTCATAATTCTATCGCGCACAGTTTGACTGTTTTGAGGCAAGCTAGCAGGTGACTGGGGTATCTGTCTTGGGAAAGGAGCAGGCCCATGAGCAAGCAACGCCTGCGGAATGGAGGCGTTGTTCCCATGTGCAGAAGCAGCGATGTCAAGTTGAGCGCTTACGAGTGCAGGCATATCTAGGTTGGGGGTATATGCGGCTGACATGGATACATCTTGCTTGGCTCCGGTAGTATCAGACTGCAAGGTCTCGGGCTCTTGCATACTCTCTGCATCAATGCCGGCTGGTGCTGCGACTCCTCTTTTGGCTACGCCATTGCTAGCTTTATCTGGAGATGTGTTTGGTGAGTCGACAATTCTTGTATCCAGAGCACCATTTGGTTTGCTGTTGCGAACAGTTGGCACAATGCGTTCATCAACCTCTGGGGGGCCAGGGGTGGCCTCTACATTCAGGGTCATTTGGTTAGTGCTAGGTAATGGCATGTCGAAGTACGCATCTGCCTGGTGTTGAAGTGCTGGCACAGTGATAGGAGATGGAGGATGGACTGGAGCTGGGGAAATGGGATCCAGATTGGCAGTAGCCCACACTTCTGGAGGTATCTCTGTCATCGGTAAGGAATTTATAGGTATGTAGAGAAATTAGTAGACGTGGACCAGCGTGCATCCGTCGTAGGGAACAGCGGTAAGGCAATGAATGAGTAAGGTGGACTTTCGACAGAGACTGCTCTGAGTTATTCGTTCCTAGTAGCTCTATTTGCGTTGAGCTTGGGACCAGTATCGAATACGTCTGCCCAAAAGACGCACTTCTTATATAGAGGTGGCGACAAGGCGAAGAGGATATAGAGTGATCGTGCGGCAAACACTCTGAAGCTCACAGGCGAGTGAGGTGAAAGGAGCGAAAGGAGGATGGGACTCTGCTCATAACAATACCCTTCATAAAGAAGCGGATAGAAAGTGTTGAGGGTGCAAGATGGCAGAGACGGACACTCAGTTGAGTCACCTTGTGGAGAGCCAAAGAGGATTGGGATTTAGACGCAAGGGGGACCAGAAGAGGGTATATATAAGTCAATAATCAACAGCGTATTCTCGCGCGAAATGCCGGCGCATTCAGCGCAATAACGAGTGTGCGGTGAAGGGGGGGAATAAAATAAAAGGCTGAGACGAAGAACTCTTGAAGAAAAGTCAACAGTGCTGTAGAGGCAGATGGGCAAGATGCACTCAAGAAGCAGTATTTTTTTCCAGGTTTCTTTGGTAGCACAGAGGAGGCACGCGCAACAAGGGAAGGGGGTAGAAATAGCGAAAATATAATAATCGGAAGACTGTGGTTGATGTTGCCAAATCAAAAAAGGTCACTACAGCAATAGTATGTATACAAGGGCTCGACGGGATGGCAGATGCAGATGATGTCAATCAACAACTAACATTCATGATTGCGTGGGATCAATCTACCAGGAAAGCTTTCAGATGTACAAGATAACATGCAGGCATAGGCATCTCGAAAGTATTAGAAAGTGGCAGACAAAGAAGGACGATCACTGATTCAGTACATGCAGATTTGACTTGACGGAGCACAAATGCTAACGAGAAGAGATCAATTGTTTATTGAGAATGTCGCTGTCTAAGAATTTGGTATAACTGTGATGAAGTGGGACAGAATGACAAACGCCGCAAGCACGCCGCAGAGCACGCCGCCGCATACGGAACCATGTCTCAATTGACAGTGGTCCGTGCGCGTGAATCCCTGCATGCACAGAGCCCTAGGGCCTACTGTACTATACATATACATGTAGGGATCTAGGTACCTCAGGTACTGTAGCGTAGGCACAATGTACTTACTCCTACACACCCACGAGGTATCCGTGTAGATCCAAGTAGATACCTACCTACTTCCCAAGAAGATTTGAGGCTGAAAATGGGGTACTCGGTCGGTACATAGGTACCTGACCGGCAGAGTAGCCCGGTAATTGAATTCTAAATTCTGAGCTAGTTCAGTTCCGTTACAGTCATGCGACTAACTAGTATGCCCTGTGCTCACGTCAAGCTTCTACTAGGTACTACTTGGTGTTGCATCAGATGAGACATAGACAACTAATCGCCCCTTCAAATCATTTACACCGAGTACGCCGTCATCACAACGTGGGCCACCAATACCAACATTCTAGATGGTGTTGGATTGGCCCTCGGCCTGCCTACTAATAGTAGGAATTGCTTAGGCACATTCGCCCCCATTCACTTCTTACTAGCCATGCCTCCAAACTCGCTTGTTGGATTCACTCGACTGCCATTCTCTTCATTTCCGGGGCCATCGCTAATACATCTAAGAAGGATCAGATACCAAGCATATGATGCTTTGCTTGATCAGGATGATCTAGATGAAGCTCGGAAATGGCATGTCTCCTTTAGTGAAAAATCATTACCCAAAGGCCAGACTAGCTACTCTCGTTCCAGCGGCCCTGGTGGCCAGCATGTAAATAAGTATGTAAGCACAAATAGCTTTTCCAGACAGAAACATGAAGCTTGCTGACACAAACCAGGACTGAGAGCAAGGCGATATCAGTCTGGCCTGTCAGTGAACTATCCAAGGGATTGCCTAAATTAATGCGCTCTGCTTTGAGGTCCTCGCGGTACTACTCTATGCGCAACGACTCAATCACAATCCAGGCGCAAACACAGCGAAGCAGAACCGCTAATGCAGACGAAAATCGCCAAAAGCTTGCTGAGGAGTTACATCGGATATTCCGTGAGCAAGTACCAACAGCCACTAGTGAGAAGAAGATCAAAAAGCATGAAGAAATGTAAGTATTCACATGTATACAGAGTTAGCAGGATACTCGTCGCTATTGTTATGGAGCTAACAGTATTTGATGTAGTGAAAAGGCTTTTCATCAGGGCAGACTCAAGGCGAAAAAGCAGCAGGCCTCAAAGAAGTCATCTCGAAAGGGAGGCGGGCAGCATGAATAAGAGTTAAAGTAGCCGATATCCTAGCACTACTTCCAAAGACTATTCATTGCATTCCCTTGCCAAAGTCAATCTGGCCAAAAAATTAGTGTTAGGTTATAACTATATGCATGACGTAGCTTGGTGAAGTATGTATGAAAGCACTCAGGTAACTTTCCTCCCTATAATTAGAGTCAGATTATATTCTGTCAAAAGACACTGCCCGGACAGATGCCTGGATCGATCTAGTACTGCAATATATGGCATACGTTGACATACTCTTTTTTGAATCATGTTCTTGGCCCAAGGAACCAATTTACGCGTTGAGACAACCATAAGAGCAACATGTACTTATGCGCTAATTGAGAGGTAGTGTGCACTTTAGGATAACTAGAAATACTAAGTACCTCGGTATTCACTACAAGTACATTATGTACCGAAGAACTGAAGAACTGAAGAGCAGAACCGACATGTAAGACAGGACTTCTAATAGGCATAGGTACGTACCAAATTGTATCTGACACCAGTGTAAGAAGCTAAGTATAAGGCATGCAGTAGCTCCTATCTTGGTAGTACCTTACTGTCTAGTCAGTGGCTACAAAGGGCTGCAGAGGGGGAGGGGCAGCTTCCCCGAGCGGGGCCATCCACATCCCTATCATGCAGGCTTACAGCACTTATAACTTCTTATAACTTCTTATGCCTATAGTAGGCCTAGTTGTACCGGTACCAGCCTACTAGGTACCCATCTAGGACTCCGTCTGCCTGGGCAAGTATACGAGAGCAGAGCCATGTTGCCCATTTCCCACGAAGCCCAACAGAAAACGTCGCATTCTCTCCTTCAGAAAAGGATAAAACGGCTCCATCTCGCGACCCGTCACAGCGCGAAGCCGTGCAGCCAGGTCGGCACTTATCAAAAAAGTCCAACTGCTATCAGCGCCTGTCGAACCCCGCAGGCACAAACCTTGACCAGCTGACAAGCAAGGCCCCCATCTCGTCCCGTATCCCCCTCCATCGACCATCGACCATCAACCATCAACCATCGGCCGGTCCGCCATCGACCATCCCCACCATCCAGCCCACCTATCGCTATCGCGCCGTGTCAGCAAGACGAGCCATCAAAAGCTGATTCAAACTCACTACCATCGGCACAGTGCACCTTGAACTTTCACTTCTGAACCTAGCGAGAAATCTGTTTTTTCCTTTCCCCAAGATCGTCTTTTCAGCGTTCCGGCATTTGTTTTCGCGCTCTGGCTGCTAGAGATACAACATACAGCGTTACAAGACCAATCACCAACCCACCAGTTCCTACTAGTCGCAATCTCAGCCCCATCTCTCCTTCAGCAACCCTCACTTCCCAACAGGAGCCCAAGCGAACCACCCGAGTTCTTGGCCTTTCTAGGCCACGCCCTCCCTCATACAATGAACCGAACTACAAATGCTACCAGCAACGGCTCGCCCGGAAACCCAACCCCTCAGATACAACCATGTCGCTACAAGGTCGGCAAGACTTTGGGCGCCGGCTCCTACTCGGTCGTCAAGGAGTGTGTGCACATTGATACAGGCCGTTATTACGCTGCCAAGGTCATAAACAAGAGGTTGATGGCTGGTCGCGAACACATGGTACACCCGCCCAGCCCTTGTCGTCATAAACTATTGCTTTGAGACTAACTATTTCTCATGTCAGGTACGAAATGAGATCGCCGTCCTTAAGAAGGTCTCGATGGGTCACCTAAACATCCTGACCCTCGTCGACTATTTCGAGACCATGAACAACCTGTATCTCGTGACTGACCTCGCCCTCGGCGGGGAGCTCTTCGATCGGATCTGCCGCAAAGGGTCGTACTACGAGTCCGACGCTGCCGATCTGATCCGCGCTACTCTGTCTGCCGTCGCATACCTTCACGACCATGGCATCGTACATCGCGACCTTAAACCTGAGAATCTCTTATTCCGAACCCCCGAGGATAACGCGGACCTCCTTATAGCCGATTTCGGGCTCTCACGTATAATGGATGAAGAACAATTCCACGTACTAACCACTACTTGTGGAACTCCAGGGTACATGGCGCCCGAGATCTTCAAGAAGACGGGCCACGGAAAACCCGTCGACATATGGGCCATGGGAGTCATCACATACTTTTTGTTGTGTGGCTACACTCCTTTCGACCGTGACAGCGACTTCGAGGAGATGCAGGCTATTCTAAACGCTGATTATAGCTTCCAGCCGATTGAGTACTGGCGCGGCGTCAGCGAGCACGCCAAAGACTTCATCCGTCGCTGCCTGACTGTTGATCCTAATAAGCGCATGACAGCGCATGAAGCGCTTTCTCATCCATTCATTGCTGGATACAACGTAAATCCAGACGGCGACAAGGGCCAGAACTTACTGCCCACAGTCAAGAAGAACTTCAACGCCCGGAAAACACTACATGCCGCAATCGATACTGTTCGAGCTATCAACAAACTAAGAGAAGGCCAAGCCAACCATGCTCGGCTAATGGATGGCTCACGGTCAGTGGAACCCACAAAGGGTGCTGCTCCCTTAGCCAAGGACGCTGCTGTATTCACGAGCAAGGGCGACTCAGGATATTCTAGTAACCGTGAGGGTGGGGATGTCGACGTCGAGATGGGCGGAACGACGCCCGCGGTCGGAATTCCTTCGAGTTTACGGCCTGGCGCAACCGTAAACCGAGTAGTCGAGACGTCCAAGGGCCTCTGGAGCGCAAGCCAGCCACAGAGGTAAACTCTTTCAACTTTTCATCTAATACAAACTTGAATAGGGAGGACAAAATGGAGGGTTTCTCTTGTAGGTTATTCGAAATTTCAGCGCAGCGGGACCATCATAAATGGCGATTGCTTGGCTATGAGAGAAGTATATTAGGTATGCATTATTAGCGCGTCACAGCTTGAAAGATATAACCATATGGCAGGGGATATGGCACTAAGAGTGCCTAATTTCATGGGGAAGAGCAATACGGTAGCGCGAGCAATTCTTTGACTTAGACTCCGATCGCTTCTGAGATTCGTGGTGTACATAGGTAAAGCGAACTATATGAGAACAGCGACATTCTCCCAGTCTCGTTACTAGCTGGTCTAGATAGCTACTCTACAAGGCGTAGACGTAGACGAATAGGCATGACTGACTGGCTAACGTTATGTTTCAGCTGTAAGCATGTTTCCGTCTGAGTCGTGATTCAAGTTTAAACGTCGTCGCAACTTAGACACGAGCACCCATGCGAGGGTGAGACATTGAACGACACACGTACATACGAGTCACTTCCATGGATATGAGACATGAGACCGGAAGTAGATATTGTGTTTTAGATGAAGTGCTGTTGAACTGTTTAGTGCAGAATTTCACCCGAGGTACCTGAGCCCAAGGTAGGCTGTTACAGTCAACAAGCCAGGCATCAGTTTCCGATTCGCAAGTTAACTCGTATTTTTACGATTCACTCTCCTCCCATGTCATGCCCGCATCTCACACATCATCCACCTCGCGCACCGCGCCATCAAAGAGGGCATTACTCGCCAGCGCGCCGGCGTCTTCGAGTTTCCGCGCGGTCTCGGCGCCCGCGACCGGCACGCGGTACTCGAAGCGCTTTCCCGGGCCGGGCGTGCGGTCGTCGGGCAGCGCATACGGGAAGGGCAGGTACGCGGGGAGTAGCCCCGCCTGCGCGAGCGCCGTCCCCTGGTCCCAGTGGATGTGCTCGTGGTACAGCCTGTCGCCGCGGATGTTGACGACCGAGACGAACGGGATGCGCAGGTGTTTGTGCGTCGGGGGCACGCCGGGGAGGCTTGGGGGGTTAGCAGGATACTAGGTTGGGATGTTGAAAAGGGGGACTTACAGCCAATCCACGACGCGATCATGTGTAAGCGAGAAGACAAACTCGTCCACGACGCGGTCGACGCCGACCGTGCGGCTGACGAGCTCGAGCGCCGCGTCGCCCGGGTTGCTGAAGATGAAGCGCTCGCGGTAGAAGCGCGTCAGCGCGGCGCGGCCCATGCCGCCCGTGAGCACGGGCACGTGGTTCACGTACGGCTCGTCGACCATGGTGCCCATCGTCTGCGCCACGGAGCGCGTCGCGAACTCGTAGGCTGTGTGCTCATCCCAGATCGCCTCGAGGTCGAACACTGGCCCCCCGAGATGCGAGCGCAGGAACGACAGGCTCCGCGTGTGGCTCACCCCCGCCGAGGTGTACTGGAAGTCGGCTGAGGACGGGATTATGAACAGCGCTGATGTAGCGGATGCGTACTCGTGTTGCCGCGTGTTTGCGCGCGGTGTCCGCCCCTGAGCTGAAGCACCGGCTAGGTGTACGAGTTCGGGGCGTGTGGAGAGATCCCAGTCTAGGCTGAAGGAGACTGAGGCTATTAGCCTCGCTTCACTTTCGTAGGCGGCTTTGAGTTGGGATGCAAATCCCGGCGCGTAATCTGAAGGCTCGCCGTATACTAAATGTCTGATAATCAGCTATCGGATTTTGGGTTTGCGCCTCGGGTCAATTTCATGGGTGAGGTGAGTGGGTTGAGTGAGATACATGAGAGAGGCGATCTGTAAAAAGAACGCTTCTTACTGATCAATCCAAACCGGTCCTTCACATCACACGCCTCCAACCCCTTTAATGCCTCTATCGCTTGGCCTAAAGCTGCCTCAATATCCCACCCCTCCTTTCCTCGCTGTCCGTCTCCAAAGGTGAGCTGTACTACAGCGTAGCCCTCCTCGGCCCATTTCTTCTGGGGTAAGGGATCGAGCGTTTTGAAATCCCGATTATCTGATTCACCCTGTTTCTCCTTCGGGAGCTGCCTCTCGGAGAAAGACAGTGGGTCTCCCGGCGCGATGACAATTAGACCCGGACCGTACCCGCGCCGAGTGAGGGGTGGCTGCAGGGTCGCGTTCCCCGCGAGTTGGACGAGGGGTGCTGAGGGCAAGGGCACTGGCGTTTCTTGCTTATCGGCCATGTTAAAACTCTCTCAAGGTACTTATCATGATGTTGCGATGTAGAGTTTAATCATTACCTTGGAGACGTAATCAGAGCTTACTGTTAAGTTGGAGTAGATACTAGCTAACCTTGGCGCGGAGGAGGATGGCGGCTACGCGGATCGGCCCGCTAAAGTCAAAATACACACCCCGGAAAACTCATCGCTCATATCTCATATGAATTATACTCTCCCAAATTCACGAATTCTAGGACCGCTTCGCACGCACCTTCGTATTCCCGTACGGGATGAGTAAGCTTGCGAAATGTCCGGAGGCAAGATTTCGGCGGCCCGTGAACTTATTCGTCATCTACCGTAAGCCACAATTAAAAAGTTACTCGGTCTTGGGAATTCGGCATAGTTTACAAGATTCAACCAACATAGACATTATTGAAGGTTAGTAAAAGCTCACGAACTTGAAAAAAATTAGGAAATTCACGGAGAAAGAAAACCAAGATGAGTGGCTTAGCCTGCAATTATAGAATGGGTGGATAAAGAATCTAGTATATTGAGACCAGCGACGAGTCCTTTCTGAGCTTGTTGACCAGGGTGGGTGTGAATGAGGTGATGAGATCGTCATTAAACTGGTAGCCAAACGAGATCTACGACGAGAAAGGCATAGATGGGAGAGTCACATCTGGATTAGAGATGAAATATAGGCGCCTGCTTGAGACATTCAAGTTCTTCTGGGAAGCGATCCCGAAATAATGAAGGATGATCTTGCCATCTAAGATGATGAATAAGGCCGTCTTGTCGATTTGACAATCTGCAGGGGTGGGAGGTGAAGCTGACATTGTCACTTACACGAGCGATTACGTTTAAACAAACCCAGCTAATCTAAACAGGTGCTACGCATAACCATGTACTTAAATACATATGTCCTCGGTAGGAATTATATATACTTCTAGGAAGCGATTGTAGTAGTAGGCGAAGACTCGCCAACTCTATTACCATCATTTCAGTAATATACATGTACCTGCTACGCATCGTAACGTACTTGTATATAGTAGATGGCCAATTTAGTGGGGGATGACCCCGTTTCAGCCCTACGAACGCCCTACAGACGCCCCACCTGCATGTGTGATTTGGTACCCCTAACTGATACCTGTTTGAGGATCCTACGTACATGATAATTAAGCCTCAGTCTAAAAGGATGAATATACTTCTCACTTTCTCTATCCTAACCGTTGAGCCAATATCTAAATAGAGTTACTATTAGGATCTCGACCGTCGGAGGACCGGCAACTATAAGTATGCTGTGTATAAGTAATAGCTACTGTGGTAGCCTCCTACCCATTTACAAATCCAAAGTGCCATAGGATACAGACACCATGGCAATTCGGTCTTCTAAGTCAACGCCAGAGCTCCATCAGTTTTGTTCAGCCGTCAAACATGCCTCTGTTCGATCTTCCAGTGGAGCTAGTCGGGCTCATATTCGACGAGATCGTGGTATCGCGCTCGTTTGGGCGGATGATGCGACTCCGGCTCGTGAACAGTAGGTCCTCTTAACCCGCTATCCCTCCAAATTATACACTCACATCACTCATAGGGCATTTCAAATTCTTCATTGACGATTCCATCTTTCGTCTCCGTCTCCTCAGCAAATTTCAACTTTCCCGCGTTGTCAGATCATCAATGGCAAGGGAGGCGGCCGCGAGTTTGCACGCATATCTTCACTCCTATACGATGTATCAGGTATCACGAGAACGGTCTGTAGAAAACACCGTACTCGGCCGAATCCGGATTGTTGCAGAGGCTCTTCGTGAGCAGCATAGCGATTCGGAGTGTCTCAGGTCCCTCGTCAGCCTCGCCATCGAGGCCGGTGGCTCCCTCATGCCTCGGGAACTGACCACCTACCGTTATGGGCAGACTAACTCAGGAATAGAGGCGGACGTCTTTGTTGCAGCTGTCTATCTTGGGCGGGAGGATTATGTTGATGATGCAATTATAACCGGTGGCTCATTGCTCGAGGATATCCTGGTGGGCCGTGTCAAAAGCGTAATTTTCGGCTCTGCATTTGAAGCCGCCACAATGCAAGGGGACCTTCAGATGATAAAGATGCTTCTCAGAGGTATTCCTGGGTACTATGAGTCGGGCAGTGTTGAGGACCGTATTCTCCACGAGATACTTTACACGACGAGTTTATATCATTACCGAAATACTCGTAGCCACCAGGCCATATTCGACTTCGTGCTTGATACGATACAAACGAACCAGTCTACGCCGGGCTCCGGGATGAGTATCCAGCTTCTCAAGTCAACGGAACGCTTCGCCGCAATCCCAGTCAATTTTGAGCGAGCTAATTTCATGTTACAGCCGTTTGAACGCCGCTCTAGGTACTCTGCTAACGAACTGCTTATGGAGAGTATAGTTTGCGGCAAGGCGGAAATGGTGCGTTATTTGCTTGGGAGGGGCGTCTCGCCAAACCCCACCACTTTTACTTATCAGGGTTATACTTCACCCCTTGTAGCGGCAATCGAGGTGGGCGATGACACCATTATCAAGTTGCTATTGGATACCGAAGCAGACATTCACTATAATGCAGATAATCGGGAAGGTGCCTTGGTCACAGCTGTGTGGAAGGGTCGATTTGCTGTGGCTGCTATGTTACTGAACCGCGGCGTGGATCCTAACGAAGGCGAACCACCCCCAATCGTCTTCGCCGTGCTTAGAGAGCGTTTGGACCTATTTCGGCTCTTGAGGGATCATGGTGCTAGGCTTGACACACCCAAGACAGGCGGGTTAGCTATGTCGATAGCTAACGCCCACGGGCTTTCCTCGATGCAAGATGTTCTGCTCCAGGAGGGCGTAAGCCAAGACATTGTCGTGAGCTATAACAAGAGTAACAGGATTATATGCTCGTATGGGCCAAGACCACGACCTATAAATCTGGGAATACTAGAGCATTAATATCAGATATAACAGCGATGAGAACAGCAGCGACAATGGCCCTGACGCAACGAAAGCGTTGAGCAACCTGTGGGATATCTAATCGGGTTTGTTGGCGCCGTGCCATGGTGGTTTGGTAATCTTGCTCTTCTAATTTTCGGCCGTTAAATACTAAGGACGAGCTGGTATCTTGTTTTCTGTTGCGCGGCTGTGGGCCTTGGGTATATCACCGCAACACCCAACGTCGTACTTGGCTGCATTGGTTGGGACTAAACAGGCAATTTATGGGATTTAGGTAGTTCAGGCAGAAATAAATCACGGATCTAACATCTCGGGCATCAAACTTTCAAAACCATGTCTAGAATCGGTAGATATTTCTCGAACATAGCGGCTCGGGTTTAGACACTGATCGTGGGGACCAGCGCGTTTCCCTGCACGTTTTTTTTTTTCATGGCCAATACAAAGACAAAGGACCTCGGGCTCGCCGGCTGTTGGTTACACTCAAGTCTTGTTCGGTCCTGGGTTTGCAAGTTAGCTAAGCTAGGGATGCGAAGGCAACCTGCAAACTTACCATGGGTATACGTAACCACTCAGGACAATAAGAACATTTCGATCGGCAACAGCATATCCTATATAAGCAATCACCTGAGTTTCTAATCCTTGGCTATTAGTCTAGCAGGAAGCCTCAATAATCTTGGATATCTAGGTTAGGTACTTGCCAGTTACTGTAACCTTGAGTAGAGAATACGTATATATAATAAAAGATTGAGAAAAAAACGCAATACTTATCTACTATTGTCCTTAAGAAGTGGTAGATCTTTATCTATGAGATTCTTAATTTAGTAGCAATGCTGCAGGCTTATGCAATCTGACAACTACTTAGTTAGATATTGTACCAATCGTGCAATAAAGACGTGGGGGCCGTGCTGCAAATTCGTCATAAGTCTCTCACTCTTTTATTTTGTGAGAACTCGGCTGCCTTCGTTGGTCATTTTGTGGCGTATTCCTACCTGCCACACCGAATGCGTGGTACAGGCAATTTTCCCTCTTGTAATCGGCCGGCTGCAAGCACATGACCGGAGAGCGACCTTCATGTCTGGCTTCCGCATGATCCGGCTGTAATTTAAACCTCAGATCCATCCAGTGTTAATGTCTCAGTTCAGACTGCCGGCGTTTCCGGTATTGACGTATTATTATTTCGTATAAAGGGAGAGTTTTTCCTATCTGTACTATCAAACGGGTAGAGTTTGCCTTGCTAGTTTATATATGGCATGGGCTACGGTCCGTGCAGTGAGCAGCCCTGGTCGTTTCAGGCTATTAGGCTCTGCCGCATGGCGGCATCAGGCACTTTTGGAGCACCATGGAAGATTCTGGGGGGTCAGGTATTACTGCCTATGTAAGATGTTTTGCGGATGATTTGGAGTAATACCTTGTACCCGTTTGTTGGGACCTGGACACCTTGCTTACATGAAGCTCTTTGGTATTCAACACACCGTAAACCATTTGTTTAAGCATAGTCTTGCGGGGTTATTCAATATCTACCCGGCCGGCAATACTGGCGTATTTTATAGGCCCATATATCCATGTTTGGTGAGGATAATGATCGTATTGAGAATAAGTAGAGACCAGAGGCTACATGATAGGAGCAAAGTACTGCGCCGTCATACGACCGCTACGTCAGCACAAAGTGGTATTTTGTTGAATGGGCTTTTATCTGATGTATTTATAATACACCTGCGATCATGACAGCTCCTCGCGGGATTTCCCTCGCAATACTTTTTTTTTTAATCAGGGTGCATGATAGCTTGAACAACCTGCAGGCTTGGCAATATTTTGCAGTCGAGTCTTACGCCAGACGCTAACGACGATTTGCGGCGCATCCAAGTGCAGCGCAGCCGCCCCTCTTCGGATTCTGCCTTCGGCGTTTCTGCCAAGGCCAGCAGCATGCGCGTATGTTGTAGGCACCGGAGATTCGAACACAAAACAGGTGATAAAAAGACTTGGGGGCGTCCCGCGCGGATTTTCCGATCGAATTGCGGCGCTGATGAGAGAAAGAAATTCCTAGTGTAAAAGCCACTGCCCGGCATGACGGCGGCGATATCTGCGGCGGCGAGATTCGCGTCCATTGAGGAGCTCCTGCTGATCCTCGCCGAGTATGTACGTTGCCTGCCTCGTCGCTCGTGGTGAAATCAATCAGTTTTGCTTATGGGATTGTAGATACACGATGGGGCCACGCTCTGGGCCCTCTGTCTCTCGAATTGGAGGTTCAACTGCGTCTTCACGCCCAAGCTGTCGGAGCGGGTCGTCGTGCGCGTCAAGGAGCGCGACGATGAGGCGACCGTGCAGCGCATCGTCGACAGCTTGCTCGCGGGGCCCTATCTCCACGACCTCAGGCACCTGAAGCTCATCATCAACAACGGGCCGGTCTTTCCGGAGAAAACTTTGGAGATGGTCAGGACGCTCTTGAGCGCCACGACCTACCTCAAGGTCTTCACGTAAGCCACGCTTAGTCAGTCCCGTTTTCCCTGGTAAAATAGAAGATAAAAAAGAGAAATCTGCTAACGAAAGTGTGCGCGCAGTTGGGACTCGGCGGATGGCGATATACCGGTCTCCATACTGGTGCATCTGAGTGAGCATTGCCGACATGTCGAGGAGTTGCATCTGCTCTCCGGCCCGGAGCTGAATAACTACAGCGCCGGGTTCCGGGACGTCATGGATAGGCCGACGTTTGAGAGCGTACGTGTCTTTACCTGTAGGAGCATGGGGACTTGGCATGGGCTTTACCTCCTGAATCAGTGTCCAAATGTCGAGAAGGTCGAAATGACACACATGGGGTATATGTTAGCGCTGGGTTGGGTGCATTCGGGGTACCACGCCCATCTGAGGGCGCTGATAGCACGGGAGGAGGCCAGTCGTTCGCGTTCAGGGAGGCCGCTAAAGATGGACATGTGCTATTCGCGTAGTGCGAAGGCGGCGTATGACTGTGAGGTGTGCGATAGTCCTGATATGCGCTCGTATAAACCTGGTGATAGTTGTTACTCGGAAGTGTGGCCCTGGGCTTCTGGTAGGGCGCGACAGTACCTCCATGAGGGCCACGTGAGGCATATCACCTACGAATATCCCCACCCTGAGCCGTCTGAGTCGACTGCGCCGTCTGGCGCGTCCTGGCATGACTAATGATCAACGAGAACTACGTGGAATAGAGGCTATCACTTTGGAACCAGCGATGGAATAAATATGCAACTATAATTTCGGGATTTTGAAAGTTATTACTAAAATAGGTGTTTAAAGAAGGGCGGTGTGGTAATGATAGGTCGGTTACATCTGCCCATGACATATGAGCCGTTTGACGTGTCATTTTCTGTGCACAGGTAGGGTAAACAACGGCCAATCCAGAATTCGTGAAACCAATACCATCCCTTTTTGTCACCCATAAGGCGACTACAGCTTCTTCGCCTGTGGTGCCCACTCCAGGCCTTTCTGCTCGGCGACAAGCGTAAGCATCTTGCCCTCGTCAACGGCCGCCTCTAGATTTTTCAATACCAAAAGTTCCACTACAACACTTAGGGTCAGTAATTGTCATTTCGAGCATGGTCCGTAAGGACCAATAAGAAAGAGTTTGAAAATCACTCACTGTCGCGGCTCGTCTCGTAGGTATGAGTGCCGACATGGGGGAGTAAAAACGCCCTTTCGTTCTTAATTAAACCCGGATGAACGTCGGGCTCATGCTCATAGACGTCCAATCCGACAGCCGACACATGGCCTGAATCCAGCGCCTCGGAAAGCGCAGCCTCGTCAATCAGGGCGCCTCGCGCGGTATTCACGATAACGACACCAGGCTTGGTGCGCGCGAGTTCAGGGGCGCCTATGATATGGCGCGTGGACTCATTGAGTGCGAGGTTGAGGGATAGGATGTCTGACTTGGCTAGTAGCTCGTCGAATGACACGTACTCTGCGTCTTTCTCAAGAGAGGGTTCTAGACGCCGCCGGTTGTGGTAGATGATGCGCATGCCGAAGGCGCGTGCGCGGTGCGCAAATGCGCGCCCTATTCCGCCCATACCGAGGATGCCCAACGTCTTTCCCTTTGGATCATGGCCCAGTGGTGTTTCGCCCAGCCAATTGCCTGCACGGAGGGCTGTGATAGAGAAGTGTGCCACTAGATGAGGTTAGCATCCATTCAATAACACTTTATAACGAGAAGGCTGTGAAATATATGTCCTCGAGTGAAGCGAGAAAGTGTAAATCCGCGTACGGTCATGATAGAGTTCGACGTAGATATCTGAGCTGAGGGTTAGGAAAAACTAGGCAAAGAAAACTTACTTCTCAGCGCTCCAAGCATAAGGAAGATGCCCACGTCAGCCGTAGCGTCGTCGACAGCAATAGGCGTGTTCGAAACCGCAATCTGTCTGCGCGAGCACGCATCAACGTCGACACTATCGTAGCCGGCGCCATTATGCGCGATGTACCTCCACGACTTGGGAAGGACGTCTACGATCTCAGCGTCAAATCGACCTGTGTATTTCGTCGAGCTGTTGGAGCGATAACACCCGACCACCGAGTCGTAAATGCCGTTGCGACAGTTGGCGAGGAATTCCTCGCGCGTCCCGGTCTGGAACTCGAGGAGTGTGTACTTGGAACTTAATGCCCGCCATACCCCGATGGCATTCCTCATCTCACCGACTAGTAGTACCGTGGGTGCCATTTCTGAGGATGATTGTGTGGGATGCTAAGGAAATTTATAACGTAAAGCTCTAAGTGTTGACAATTGGTGTGTTGAGGGGATAGATGACTCTCTTCGAGGTACCTAGGATAGCAAGTAGTAGATTGAAACGATCATCTATTTTAAATCCCCTTCGAAATGCCGCAGCTTATTTTAAGAAATATAGAACTAGTTTGTCCACAGAAATGCTCAGTATTACATGTGCTGCCTTGTGTGAGTTCAACTTGTTTGGTTTTAATCTCGTGATTAAATTGAGGATCTGGAGTTTTGGTGTCATCGGTGTTGTTTCCGCCGAGCTGCCCCGGGTATCGGAACTCGCTGAATCACAGTACAGTTCTCACGATCTGAGGAGCACCAAGTGGGCCCCTATGTACAACTACGTAGCGGAAGGCCATATTACGGGCGGCACACCGCCGAAAAGTGTAACTGAAATAGCCAGTTGGGTGAGATCTTCCCATGTGTAAAAGGGCCGGGTTACGTGTGTCTGTGGCAAGTAGGTACGCATCTGCTATCTATTGTGCAAGAGTGAACTCGCCATGAGTGTGAGGGGCAAGACAAGTACCGGAAATGCATGGCCTGACTCGGTCGAACGTCGTACGTTAAACTTCTCGAAAACAAAGGGAAATGACCACGAGGGTAGCAACCTGTTGAAAGGGAACACTGACTCTACAGATAATTCGAGGTTGTGATATTCGTTTCATATGCAGCGCCTGGCCTTGCTATTTGAACAGTCAATTAGAGAATCTGACAAACATCAGGGCCAGGGTTCTTTGAATACCCGTTTCGAATTATGCAACGGTCCATCAAGCACCATGTACAAGGTCGGAATATGACAAAGATCGAAGTATTCCCAAATGTAGAGTATACCATTTTGTGAGTTGTTTCCCAAACGCCAAACGCCTCGCGTCGTCGGATGACTTCGCATGCAAAAATTATTCTTCAAGTACAAATTTACGTCCAACTTTCGAGTAAGCCGCCATCTCGTACACGGAGCTATGCAGGGCGGCCTTTAGCTTTTATGCGTTGTAAACGGGTAATTGAACAATGTAACAGAAAAACCGACGGACCCCAGAAGACCGGTTAGATTATTACCGCTTCATTCCAGGATAAGTCGGTAGTGGAATAGGTGTCCGTTTCGCTGTGCTGGGTGTCATCGCCACCGATTTTGGCGTCTTTTCCTTTTTCGCCTTTTCTTTCTTGTCGTTGATTTTGGTAGAAGACGTTTTCGAGGGGGTAGAAATAGAAATCCCCGACGAGGGAGGAGCTGGCGCGGGTGTGCTCTTTTTCGTGCTGGACTTTTCGGTGGACTGTGCTCCCTTCAAGCGCTTCGTCGTCTGGTCCCCATCGCCAGGGTGTTTTCGTTTCCGATCTCCATTTGATAGGCTTGACTTTGCTGATTTCGTTTGGCTTGGGGGTACAACTGATGCGGGGGGCGTGGTCATCTCTACATCGGATTCTTCGTCGGAATCACCCTCTGAACCGGAGGAAGACGGTGTGGGAACCTTGGTCTTTGTTTGAGAGCTGAGCTTACTTGCAGGTGTCTTGTTTGTTGGAGCTGGGCTAGGAATTATAGGAGTAGGGACACCAATAGGTGTATAACGAACCCTGAGGTCCTCAGGCTGCTCTCGAATGGGCTTGGGTAGTGGGACATAATCATCCGTGGCAGTAGCGTAAACTTCACCACCAGGCCCAAACTTAGCCATGCGCCGTAAGTGGACGGTAGAGTCAATGCCGCGGTTTACTACGAACATTAGCTTCGAGGGGGGAAAAAAGAGAAGGTTGAACCGATGCATGACTTACGAGATTTGTATTTATCGCCGCCATGAGAAGGGATGAGCAACTGAATCTGGGTGTTCGTGGCGTAGGATTCAAGATCTAATCCGTAATTGTCGCCGTCGTGGGTTAACAAGGCGCCCCCGTTATTTGCTTTCGATAGATCGATCTCCATATCCTTCAAGACCGTGATGGGAAGGGAAGCTGGAGCGGTAAAATACCAGACCTGCTTGCCCTCCAGGTTGGCGTTGCTAAAAAAGTCGGAGACCTCCTTACCCGGGTTCCCGGAAGAAGCCTTACGGAGCATAAAATCGGCGTTGTTCAACCACTGAGTTCGCGACCTAAAAAAAAACCGCACGGTTAGACGATAACCCCGGAGCGGCTCTAGGCAAGTAAACTCACGCTTGAGGTATTGGCTCCGTTACAGCAGCTTTACCATTCGTCTTGGCAACGGCCATTTTACCACCATCACCCTCGTCATCGCTCTCGCTACCACTATCGCTATCGCTTCCGTCACCAGAAGACTCTTGGGCATTGCTAATAGTACTTTTTGCAGCACTCTTTGCATTGGCTTGGGCACTGGTGTTCGGTATATCTTCATCGTTGCCGTCGCTATCGCTACCGCTTTCACTTTCCTCGCTCGTTGAGGCTTTGGCTTTTTGGGCACCACCTTCATCACTATCACTGGAGCTACCACTAGAACTAGTGCTGTCGGTGCTGCTTTTTCTCTTTGCCTTGCTCGCGCTTGACTTGTTTTGGGTTGCGGCGGGCCTGGTGCCGGATGAAGAGGTGCCGGACGAAGAGCTGTCGGAATCTGACGTCCCCGACTCGGATTCCGCATCAGATGCAGATCCATCGGCAGGCTTCTGGGCAGATGTCGGGATGGTTCCTTTGGGAACAGGCTTGGCAGGTGTTGTTGTTATAGGTTTCGAGCCATTGACCTTGGTCTCAGCAGGCTTCTGCTTAGCAGCCTTGCTGGCGAGGAACTTGGCGCGTGCAGCGTCGAGGCCGCCATCGCTGTCGCTACCGCTGCCACTGTCGGCAGATGAGTCGCTATCACCGTCGCTATTGGAATCCACAACCTTCTCGGCGCTCAGAAAGGGCTTCTTGGATTCACGGGCACGCGCAAGTGGGGCTTTTGCTTTGGCGGATGCACTGTTCTTCTTTTCCTGGCGCACCTTGCTGGCCATGCTGCTGAGCGAGCCAATGTTGGCCTTTGAGCTCCTCATTGTGGCAAATCACATCCAGGGAGCTGCACTGAGGGCTATTGATATTGTGCAGCGTGAGAGGGGCTGGAAAGGGTGCAATTGGCGATGTTGGAGGGTTGCGGTGTGGTGTTGAAGAGTCGCGAAGTGGGCGTGAATTGGGTCACAAGAAATTTTTGGAGCTCGAGAATTGTTGACGCGCCTGCACCATCTGCTTTAGTTGTACCTGCCTCTATAAGCTGTTAAGCTAGTGATCTTGGCTGTGCAGGATACCGTCATTTTTTTTCAGTGGGGCTTCTATAGAGTAGGTACTTCAGGACATCTCTGAGCACACTAGAAGATGTAAGTTAAAGTACCTGACCGGTTATCAGTACCTGGGCAGATACATATCGGAATAACATGGTGCCGGCATTCATCCGCTATAATATACAGTGCATTTTACTATTATGTTGCGTTAGGCACTGTCCATGCACTAGCTTCCAAAATGCATGGATGTGATTTTTAGAAGTCCATGCCTTTCAACAAGAACTTTGTTTCAATACTACTGGTCTTTCTTGATTTCATATGCACATATACACACATCATCCTGTGATGCCGTTATGAGTGAGGTCTCTATAAAAGCCATGTCTGCAAGTAAAAGAAAGAGATTGAGCACAGAGGAATCACCTCAGCGTACGTCTCTACCCATCCACTAACTATAATTATCAATCATGCTAACTTTCTAGCTATGAGTGCTTTCGCTCTTCGTAAAAAACTACTGGCCCAGCAGAGCCGGGTCACACCACCATCAATTGATGAGGCTGATGTTACAGATACTGTCATCTCGACAGATTCTAACAACGTAGCAACCAGTCCACAGAAGAAGGCTAGGAAAACCAAAACAGCCCGGCATACCTCCGCTGAATATAAGGAGACCTCTCATCGGCCGAGTGAAGTGCTACCAGACCAATTATCATCCGAATTAGCAGCGTCTTTCCCAAGCGGCGTTGAGCAGGTCTCTAGGAGTCTATCTCCTCTCTCACCTGGTGACGAGGAGGAAAAATACGACACCGTTAGTCCGGCCCAGGCTGTCAACCTCTCGAGCTTCCGCCCATCGAAAGGTAATTTTCGTAAAAAGAGCAATGGACTATGTCAGTTGAAGCTTGGCGAGGGGGAGGTATGTTTGTGTCTTAATAACGTGACCGTCAAGAGCTAATAAAGGACAGAGATTAGTGATCCTGGGGAGCTATGGCGTCCGAGTAGAATCCGGTGAGGTGACCATATATGGTGCCACTTTAAAAGCGTCCAAAAACGTATCTTGGGTTCATGCACCACAATCTCATGCTCTCCCAGTGGTTAGATGTGCTGAAGAGGCGACCCTGGAGCTTCACTCACACCCTCGCGCTCAGGCCCTAAAGGACCTGGGGATGCTCTCCCCCTTATTTCGAAAGCTTTGGTGGGAGAGTCCCAGTTTACCTTCTAACGACAAGGATTCCGGATCTAACGAGACATTCCGAATTGTAGGTTTTCGACAGTCTCTTCAGTGTCATTGTGGCTAAACTCATTTTGCGATAGCTTTACACATCCGAGGATGGGCCTAAGAGAGCCGTCCTTCAAGATTTAAAATCTCCGCCAGAGTGGAATCGAGAATTAGCAGCATTTGTTGCCTTAAAAGACCAGGCGCCATCTATCATGATAACAGGTCCGAAATCATCTGGAAAATCCACTTTTGGCAAAATTTTAACAAACCGCCTTCTTACTCGCACACATACCCGTGCTAAGAGACCTGGCAACGAGGGTGTCGTCGTTCTTGACCTTGACCCAGGACAACCAGAATATTGCGGCGCTGGCCATATAGCGCTCGTTCTAGTGACGATGCCCGTACTATCTCCGTCTTTTTGCCGACCTGTTGATATTGCCGGCATCCGCACAATTAGATCGCATGCTTTAGCCTCACTTTCCCCAGCCTCGGATCCTGATTTGTACATCGAGATGGCCATGGATCTGATAACTCATTACCGTAACGCTTTCGGGTCATACCCCCTTGTCATTAATACACCGGGTTGGATACAGGGCACTGGTTTGGACTTATTGGTTTCGCTTATCGGCGAATTGCGCCCCTGTGAGGTGGTATACATGTCCCAGACCGGACCTGTTGATGCCGTAGAAGCTCTTGAAGGAGCCTGCAACACAGCCCGCTTCTCAACTTTACCGTCTCATCCTAATCAGAATAGCCTTCGAACTCCCATACATCTACGCTCTATGCAAACAATGGCCTACTTTCATGCAGAACCGACAGCAATGGGAAAAGGTGGAGATCATTGTCGATGGTTTCAGAAGCCACTCACCGCTATGGCGCCATGGCAGGTTCGTTTCAGGGGCGCCAACCGTGGTATCTTTGGGGTTCTATGTTATGATTTCCAGACACAGCCGGATCTCGTAGCTGACGCAATTAACGGCGCTGTACTTGCCGTTGTTGAGGTTGAAAATACGAAGGCCTTTCGCGATATTGAAACCCATCAGGACTTTCCCAAGGATTCAAGAGACGAAGCTGCTTCTGGGTCCCCAATGGAACTTGATGATACCGACACTACCCAAATTAAATTACCATCGCCGTCTCTCTTAGAAAATAAGCTTACGAATTTAACATCAGAGGGTATTCCATTTATCGATACCTCGCTTGGGCTTACACTCGACCCTCAATATTCACGGAGTCTTGGCCTAGCCTTGGTTCGTGGCATCGATGTTGAAAATGGCGACCTTCACCTTCTATGTCCCATAACGACGAATCAGATCGAGGACGTGAGAACAAGGGGAGGGCAGATCGTTCTTGTCAGTGGTAAATTTGACCCGCCCAGCTGGGCTTATACAGAGGATATGCATTTCCAATCAGAAGGTGATGAGGGCGATGTAGATGAAGGGGCAGAATTACACAGCCGAGCAGACGACAATGAGGTTGATTCGGAGGGCACGAAAGGAGGCAGTACGATCAATTCCGATAGTAGCACAAGATCAGTGCCCTGGATTGAGGTCCTCACTAGGAACCATAAACGCGGGGCTGGATCTAAAGTATGGAGAGTACGCCGCGATCTGGGGCGTGTTGGGAACACTACAGAATGATCCCAGCTTCGCTAATTAAATAGAGCATTCGGCTACGTCAATCGGCAAAGGGGTCCCCGCCCGGAGAGGTCCAATTATTACTAGGTTAGCCCGGAATAATAAGCGTCCACGATAATGTGTAACCAACCACGAGTCCATTCCCTGTCGAGGACGGCCACTTGCTACCGATTCTAACATAAATCCCCGCCAAACCCCCCCGCCAAACCCACCCGCGCCTTTTGTCATGCTTGATCATCACTTCTAATTCAATTATGCTTCTTGGTCATATATAGTCAAGGCAAGCTTGCTGATCACTTCTAAGGCACTTATACCTCTTGGTCATCTTTACTCAGTCATGGGTATCGGTAATGGCCAAAGGCACTCGCAGGGACTCTTACATCGCCCCATGTAGGCGATACTGCAATAGGCAATTGAGCGGGCGCATCGAGGGCGCGTCTAGGGAATGACGCCGTTTCCATATGAGGCTCCACCATTCAGTATTTAGTCTCTAAAATCCAACATCTTGCTCATCTAAGATTTTCGCCGATATGATATCGTAAAACACCCAGCCCTAATGATACCAATAACACCATCTGAGGTCGACGTGCTTATCGTCGGTGCCGGCCCGGCCGGGTTGATGCTCGCACTCTGGCTTTCGAGGCTTGGCGTCATCACGAGGATCGTGGACAAACGGACAGACAAGGTGTTTTCTGGACAGGCTGATGGGTTAGTCGATCTCGTCAATGATCTATTATACTTTCGCTGAAGTGGTCTCTAGCTTTCAGGCCCGCACACTCGAGATACTTGATAGCTTTGGCATCGGCGAACAAGTATGGAAAGAGGCAAATCGCATCTTTGGTAGGCCACACAATAAATTAATTTGGAGGCGCAAACTCTCCACCTTTATTCGGTACCCCAATCCACTAACCCGCGGTAGAGGTGAGCTTCTGGAGCCCAAATCCAGACGGTCGGATCCAGCGTAACAGCCGTGCACCAAACAATGTAGCCAGCCTATCGCGCTTCACGGAATCAGTGCTGCACCAAGGGCGCATGGAGGGTTTCTTTCTGGATGGCATCGCTGCGTCGTATCCCCACCCCGCCAGTCCTACCCACCAGACCAGAGTTGAGCGCATGGTTATTCCTACCTCCCTATCCATCGATGAAACGAAAGTTGATGATGATGATGCTTATCCACTTACTATCACACTTCAACACCTCAGCGAAGAAGAGGCCACACCAACACAACGACTTAGTAATTTAGGGGACGGGTTATTCCGGAGTAATCTTGCTAATGATGACGTCCCATCGATGATCAAGCAATCGAACGGCCGGAAAGATGTGAGAGAAGAAGTCGTAAAAGCGAAGTACGTAGTGGGGTGCGACGGCGCACACTCATGGACGAGGAAGACACTCGGCAAAGAATTCGAGATGCAAGGGGAGATGACAGATTTTATTTGGGGTGTGCTGGATATTGTACCCATCACTGACTTCCGTACGAAACCTACCTATCCTTCGCTCGTGACGTATGCTCATTTTCAATAGCTGATATCCGAAATCGCTGTATGGTCCATAGCGCCTCGTCTGGAAGTCTAATGATCATCCCTCGAGAAAATAAGATGGTGCGTCTTTACATTCAGCTCACAGAAGTATCGGCTGGTGGTGGGCGTGTCGATAGATCCAAGATCACACCGGAAGCCATTTTCAAAGCAGCGCAAAAGATCCTCAGTCCCTATAAGCTGGACTACCATTACTGCGATTGGTATGTTTCATCTCTCTACCTATGTAAGCCGAACTTCATTTAGCTCAAGTGAATTCTCTGCACAGGTGGACTGCGTACCAGATCGGCCAACGGGTCGGAGACAAATTCAGCAAGTCAAACCGTGTATTCCTCGCCGGTGGTAAGTTCACGCTCTCGCAATCTGATGGGATAGTGTTAATTATATCCTTAGATGCCGTCCATACTCACTCGCCTAAAGCCGGTCAGGGTATGAATGTCTCAATGCAAGACGCTTATAATCTGGGCTGGAAGATTGGGCTAGTGTGTAAGGGGATCCTACACCGAGAAATACTCTCCACATACGAGCTTGAAGTAAGTACACCGGAACCTCCTATCCCCCGAAATTCCTTGATGTTGTTTCTCATAAATCACAATTACTAACTCGATTCGTAAATAAGCGTAAGCAAATCGCTAAGGAGCTTATCGCCTTTGATCACAAATTCTCCAGATTATTTTCCGGCAGACCAGCCAAAGACATACTGGACGAAACCGGCGTGTCGATGGAGGAGTTCAGCAACGCCTTTAATATGAGCCATATGGTACGTCGCCTATATTTATTCGGAGATAGACCTTACTAAAGACCTACCTTAGTTCACAAGTGGCATAGGTGTGAACTACAAGCCTAGTGCTCTCGTCGCCAAGCCACCAGAACACCGCATCGTTAAAAGCGATGTTGAAGTCGAAGCGGATCAGATTGCCGCCCACGGCCGAGCGCAGAGTAGTATATTCTTAGCGAAGAATTGTACCCCAGGGACCCGTTTCCCTTCCTTTCAGGTTCTTGCGCAGTCTGATGCGCGGGCCTGGCAGCTTCATCACAAAATGCCATCGGACGGACGCTTCCGGTTAGTCGTGTTTGCAGGCAATATCGCCAATCCAACAAGACAGAAGCTCGTAAATGACTTCGGCGCCTGGCTTTCGGCGAACGTGCTTTGCCGGTACCCGCTCATTGCGCTGTCCCCCGGCTCAGATTCCCACACCAGCGCGGTGAAATTCAAGCCTAATCGTCACCCCTCGATTATCGACGTGCTTCTAATCCACTCGGCCAAGCGGGCCGAAGTTGAAGTCCTGCGTGACTTACACGAAGTCTATCACCCGTTCGATCCGAAATTGGGCTGGGATTACGATAAAGTCTTCGCGGACCAGGAGAGCTATCAAGACGGGGATGGCCGCGCGTACGAAGGCTACGGCATCGATCCCGAGGAAGGCGCTTTGGTCATTGTTAGACCGGATGGGTATGTAGGACTTGTCGCTAGTGTGGAAAGAGAAGGATGGGAAGAAGTCGCGAAGTGGTTTCAAGGCGTGTTGAGGTCCGTTTAGCAAATGCCAAGTGGATTCTTCTTGAGATATGATTCCGACTCTTTCAATTTATCTCCCTTTTGAACCGCTCTCTCCGCTATTTTAACATACCTACCCGTGTTAGACCTCAGGTGCCTGACGATATCAGTTGCGGGCATGATGTACGCCCAGTTTGTCCCTGCTACTCCCATGATGACATGGCCGTAGAAACGCCCGCTCACTCGGTCCAACACGGGGGATCCGCAGTCTCCTTCGAACACAGCTTCCTCGAGGCTCACTTGGACGAGTTCTTGGAAACAAAAGCTGTCGTGGCTGCGGTAGGCTACTGTGCCCGGTAGTAACTCCCCGTGAATCGCACCGGAGGAGGTTACGACGATTATGTTCCGCGACTCGTTGCTCGCTCCGCCGATTCCAGTTGCGTAGAGATTGTCCTGGCTGGGAATCAAATTAAGTCGCGTGCTCATTGCCTCCACCGAGGCATCTCGGAGCGCGATGATCGCGTAGTCTATTGGGAAACGCCGCAGTGTTCTTGTGCAGTAGCCTATTGGAATCCTATCGCTTATATCGTATGATCGCATGTGTATCTCGAAGTTCCGGCTAGTATGTCTAGATGTAGATGACAGGCTGAAAGGCCGAAACCTATCGTCCCCGGCTCTGCCGCTAGTCCACTCGCTAGTGGCATCCGGGAATATTTGGTTATGTGATTGAGTGTCTTTAGAGTTTACCCCATCACTTCCCCTGCTTTCCGCGTCCTCATCGGAGTCACTCTCCTCATCGTCGCTCTGTCCGTCAAAACAACAGTAGCCCGGACTCATAGGTAGGAACCCCGCATCAGACACATCGTGTTCCGGCTCAAAGAGATGGCCAACGGTCAACTGGTAGAAGTCTCCCCCAACGTCCAGAATAATCCCGGCGGTGGCGAAACGAGTAGGGCCCAAGCCACCATCAGCAGTGAATATCCGCCTTCCCATCCACGGTTCCGATGATAACGCAAAAACGGCCGTGGAGCAAGCCTGTCCGTCCGAGCTTCCTAGCGTCTCCAGCGAGTCGAAGTCAACTATCCTCAAGGATAATGGAATATCAAGTGCCGGTAGAACTGGGGGCGGCAGGGGTGGTGGTGTCGGCGGTGTTAGAAGGGGCCGCACAGGGCGCGGTCTTGGTGGCCCTGGGGACGGAGGAAACTCTTGGTTGAAAAGGTGGCGAACGGGACCCGGGTGCTCCAGCGGCAGATCGGTGATTCCCAGGCCAAACCCTTCGTATTTCTCCAGCACGCCGCTCTCTCGTACCGTGGCCTCCGCCTCCTTGGCCGCATTGGCATTGACGCAGCAAAGCATGAGAATCGGATTGGCGCTTTCCGGCTTCTTCCCCACCATGTAGAGCTTGATGAAGAGATCGGCGTGGCCGAGGTCTATTTTCTGCAGACGCATTTTAATCTCCGGCACTATCTCCTGCTCGAAAGCGTCCCGTGCGGGCCCGATGGCTACCCAGACCTTGCGCCTGCGAATCTTGTTGCAGGGAATCTCACGCCCGAGGGATGCCCCGGGGTTAGGATACGGGGCTAGCTTTGGTTTGAACATGATGTCTAGCTCCCGATATCCAATCGCCAGGCATCACAAACCGAGAGAGAGAGGTAGAGAAAACACTTCGGGGCACTCGGGGATGGGATGGCTACGAGAGCGGAGCTGACATACCCCTCACGCCAAAGAGGCACGAAGGTCTCGGAAATCGAGGCTTCCATTACAAATTACTATTCCAACACTTAAATAATAATACGGGACATACATGGACCGGGTTGTATCCGCAAGTAACCGGGCTGCCTCCAATTGCGTACATTCGTCCGGGTTTCCTCTCGGCTAAGCCTGTTAGGGGGGTTGCAACAAAACAGGTCCCAGGCAGCAAAGCTGAGGATGAATTTGCACTTCACAGCCGCAAGACGTAATCGGTCTCTCCTTTCCCGCCGGCACTTCATTTATGCTACAATGCTCTGTAAACGGTTAGAATAGAAGACCAACTCGGATGCCCCCAGATCTATTAGTTGTGGATTATAACCGTCTCGCGGATCACTCGCCTTTAGAGAAGCGATAGAATTCCTATATATATATTTAGTTAGTTTTCAGTGCTACAGTTAATCTTCGGGCCATGAACATAAATCGTTCAATGGTGACCTACCACATCTGAAGAATGAATGGGTGAGGCAATCCAGTAATGGTAAAGAGGGGTAGTGATGGGGCTTGGATTCGCAGGTGATGCAACATCGGCACAAACCCCTCGGTTACCCCGAAACTTTACTAGGTGAGGCATGTTGCCCTTCTGAAGCTAGATAACCTCTCTCCCTCTCGTATTAATAACCATGTATATTTCTAATAAGGCAATGCAACGTATTTGCTAGAATTCATAGTCTAGCTAAACTGTGATACCTTGCTACTGAAGGGGGCTTGTTCCTGCTCATATCTTCCGCGGTAATCAGATTTTCACAACAAGACCTAGAGAGGGGTTTCTGGTTATGCCGTAAAGAGTTCTTAGCTGTGAATTTCTTATCTGTATGTTGCTGCGAAATTAACAGTCGCAATTGCGTTGATTGGGGAGTTCACATGGAATTAGTAGAACTAAGCAGTTACGCGCTGTCAACTCTTGTGTTAGATTGATTTATACCTCCAGGCCGAAAGCAAGAAAAACCAATCACGTCGTAACAGACCTAAATGTAGCATTTAAGAGCGTTGACGTTTTGATATCAATCCTCCGCATCTCCAATTTTCTATCCCAATAATACCGAGAGCAGAGTTGAGTAATAATCCATGTACTAGTACTCTGTTATAGTGCGATTAGGAGAAGGGGAATGCCTGGTTGTGGCCTTATTAGCTAGTTAGCCAACGTCGCTGTGCACCCGTTAGCGCGCAGAACTAAGATTGCGTGTTGCTTTCTGACCAAAAATGTTTAAACGGTGAGTCTATAGCGGGAGAGGCAAGCCGAAGAATATGAATTCCGAGGGCTTGCACGTTGATGCGATGGCGATAGTATTACTAAACATGTTCTGGCACAGTCGTGATTAGAGGGTCACCAAGTACGTACACCGATGAGACATGCCATAGAACTAGTTCCCGTCTAGCGACCATGAAACCCGCTGTTAGGAGTAACGCTCGGGCATAGCCGAAACACGTTCAAGCACCAGCTGGTGTAAGTTCTCATCGGACCGCAGCCAAGAATAATCCGAGTAAGTTCTGATGTTAGGGCTTATGATCTTACATGTGGCTTACATTTACATTCCAGTGAGCTAAGCACTTTAGTATCCCATCAACGGAGCTCCTGTCTATCTTCTTTGTTTAACGCCACATGTGTTATTTGCTATAGTCAGTGTATACTTGGAATCATCAAAGATCTGATTTTTATAGCTCGAGATTAACGACACAGCGTATCTACCTATTCGTCGGAGGCTCTAGTGTTAGGCTAAGCTATAGGTCACGATCTGCTAAATTTAGCAACCATCCTAAGTTATTAAGTGGGATTCAAGGCGCCTACCCTATTGCCCGGAACCCCAGTCCCACGTGGGCATTACATTTCCCACCCGTTGGTAAGACGTAGTGTATAGTTATAAAGGATCTAACTGATCCACAAATAAGAGCGACCGGTTATTTCCCGGTGGAAAGAAATGACTGATCTTCCGTAAGTCCACCCGCCTGGGGATGCTTCGACCATAAAAGAGATGGTTTTCTCGGAGTGACGGCCTCTCGATCGATTAATCAGGCTCAGCTTACTTACGTGGGTTTTATCGAATCGCCGCCCATCGCCTATAGTATCACCGGTCACAAACTCGCTTTTCCTTACCTCATACATACCTAGCTAGTTGGCATGCCATCTCTTCTAACAGCGCTCGGCCTCCGAACCGCCGGGGTGGCCTCCAATTGGGCGCCGGCGCTCTTAAGCTGGCAATTCTTCTTCGCATATGGCCTCACGTCTTCGCGCACCCTAAAACAATGGTATGGCATTGACCACAATGCGTCTCCGCGAGAGGACCTGGCCAAATACGGCGATGTTGCGGTGCAGTCAGGCAAGATCACGCAAAAGCAGTTGGCAATGCTCAAGCGCAATGAGTCGGCACACGCCAATTCTGTGGAGAACTATACTTTATTCGTGGCGGCCATGGGCTTTGCTACATTCGCGGGCGTCGAACCTCATTTAATCAATCGCGCGGGGTTGCTTTACACTACCGCACGTCTCGCGTACGCCGCCGTCTACATCTTAATCGATCATGATATCTGGAGTCAAATTCGGGGCATCACGTGGTGGACGGGTAACCTTAGTTGTCTCTGGTTACTTTACCGAGCTGGGGCAAAGCTAAACTCAGTATGATCAGCGCGCGCTGTAGGCCTACACTACCTGGATCATTTAGCAAAAGTTGGAATTGGGTCCTTCGACACTATATAATTAGCGCTTCATTAGTGCTAGGGATATAGGAGATAAGATCTGCCAAGAACTAGGGTATAGAGCTAAACTGATTACATACGCATTCTTCAACTACATAGCTCGTTGCCTCATGAAATACGGATGATGTCTTAGGTTATGGGTATCCAAGACTAGAATTTCTGAAACGTTACGGCCGTAGACCGTTGCAGACAAATGTAAAGCTACACACAATAAATGTCACACAAGGTTGGCCAAGACCAAGAAATTACGGTCATGAATTACCTACCTCTTAGGTTAAGTAGTATCCGGTAAAACTACACAATTGAGTATATATCAATCACAGACCTGCGTTTCACATATTAAACCAAGCCCATTATTCCAGCTATTGGTGGATTTATGATTCCCGCCTTCGCATATAAACCTCCGAACCTTGATACATCATAGCCTGTTTCTTGTGATTGTTTGCGGAGGCATCTTCGATTCTTTCATCAGACTCATCTTTCCTCCTAATATAACGTGACCATATCCTTTAGGATACCACGAGGCGAACTCTACCAGAATGAGGGGAATTACCACAACTCTAGGAGTTTTATTCACGCTTATCTATCGGGCCTCCGCTAACGTCGATCATATTAGCCTTTATACCTCCGGCGGCGCGACGATTGTAGAAGCTTCAGCTACGCTTATCCTCCCGAGCGCGCCTAACCCTATCACCGGCGATGTCGCCTTATGGAGCGCCATTCAACTTGACAGGGATTTCATTCAAGGGGTTTCCGAGAATGCACCTGCTGGCTTAGGTTATTGCACTAACCTAGGAAGTAATTGGTGTAACTTCGCCTATGCTCTCACGCCAAATGCTGAGAACGGCAAAACAGTAATCGCTGCTCCCGGGACTAGAATCCGGACGCATTGTAGCCATCTACCTGACTTGCCCCTTTTGCGGTATAGTAGCTGACATTACTCCTAGACAAGCTCAATTCGGGAACAACCCTATGGGATCAGAACGTTTATGTTAATGGCCAGCTGGTGTCGAGCATCTCTACCAGTACGTCCCAGATGATAGGGATAGCTCTTCTCTTCGAGAGCTAACAGCATTGTTTTAGGCCGAGGGCAGAAGGGGAACATCTTTTACGTGTCTGTAGAGTGTGCCAGTGGCTCCTGTGCCGTGGCCCCAGCGCACAGTAAGGCCCTTCTCTCATGGTTCCTACAGTATAGTGGAACAAGAGCTGACTTGGCGATGTTTAGCCTGGGAGAATATCTCAATAATCTTGAGCACTGCAAATCCCAATTTCAAACACAACGGAAGCTGGAATTTCGGGGCGTCTGGCGGAGAAATGACAACTGCAGATGGTGGAAAGACGTGGGCGTTTACCACGCTTAATGTCCCTCCTACCACCGACTAATTAAGCAATGTGGAAGCCTTCTTGCTGGAACTATATCAAATTTGAGTTCGTAAACGTACTACGAAGGTTGTGTAAATGGATCAAATATTAAAATAAATGATGTACAATGAGCACCTAACTTGAAACCTTAGGCTAGGATAAGTTTGCTTTACCGGAGTGGCGGGGTCCCTACATTATTTCCCTAGTCAATCGTCCCTAGGATAACTGAAGAAAAACCGAAGAAAAAAAGTAGAGAGATAACCTAGATACGTGGTAGTAAGCTCCCATATATGAAATCCAACACTATAGGTTTAGTTGGGCGTTTTATGCTACACTAGGCATTTGGGCAGGCCTTATAGCCTTATCCCAGTCTCATCTACCACTTGGCTGGAGTATTTATGCGTTACGTGAGAATGGCACAGGGTATGCTTTATGCAGGATCAATCAGCCTAGCCCACTTAATGGTATCATGCCTTGTCGCAAACCAGCACCTCACCCATGGGATTTATGTCTAATTAACCCTATCAGGAAAATGATACTCTCCCGTCAACATTACACTTTAACTTCAACCTATCTTCGTATCCCGATAAGGCCATCCCTTAATAAATGGAATCAACATGGTGATACAGTGAGGCAGTTTGGTGTAGTGGTGCACACCTTAGCGGTAACATGACGTGTGAAACTTCGGAAGAGCTGGTTCGACTCCGGCGGCTGTCAATTTTTTTTTCTTTTTTTTTATCTGCCCATGTGTTTAGGAATAAGCTTGTTTCTACGCTTCCACATAATTTCCCTTCAGTTTCTCAAGGATAATCAATGAATCACAATATAACAGAGTAGGAAAGATAGAGAATTTCACATATTATAAGAGGTGTGTGTGTCCCTTTGTTATTCCTTATCCATATAAGCCCTCGTACAAGGTTTTCGGAAGGAGCCTCGCTGTTACGGCGAGCCTCGGCAGAAGTGTTGGACTTGTGTTACAATGTAGCAAAGTCATCCTACAAGCCTTTAGAGGTAATAAAGTCTAGATATGTTTGCCCATATAGGTATTTCATAGATCGCCCTAGACATAGAAATGGTGATACCCCTTTTTAGGGCATTCATGAGGCCCTAGTGAGACAGCTTTATTTGCGTCTGCTCTATCTAGTTGTTGGGGAGGCCATACCCGTAACCTTGATGAACCCAAATGCCTTTCACATGGAATATAAATAGCTGTGACTACCCAAAAAAAGTCAATATGGTGTCTCTTAAACTCTCAGTGGTAGCGTTGAATATGTGCACAAGGCGACGCCAGAGTACATTGAGCTTAAACCCCCGGAATATCTGCCCTTCCGTAGAACTTAGATATTTAGCCCCCGCTAGTATATAAGAGCTATTGAGATGGTTGATTGAATACCGAATTTGAACCCAGTTCATTTGTCAGAAGTGCAGTAATAGGCCTCCGTACTCCATATTTCCCAGCCCCCCCTCTGACTTGTGCTCCCGACGTCCTTACAATAACTATTATTACCGTAAACTTCACTTATCATACAACCCACCATCATGCGCCTGATTCTTATCCTTAACGCATTCAGCACCATTGCGATTTCTTCTGCCATACCATGGAATACAACCGTGTCTCTCTCCACTCTAGCGGATGAGAGTAGGCCCTACGAATTGCCCAACGCTACTCGCCGCATACCCGTAGCAATGATAGAATGCATGGGTCACAATCTTTCAGAACAGGACTATCTAGGTGCCAAGGAGGCAATGCTTACATGGGCGGAGAATAGCGCAGATCATGTTGTGCCACCCGGAAATTATGAGGCGTTCTGGTACCCGAATGTCACGCAAGGCGAAGGCGTGACATGGTATATCTGTAACTGCAAATTAGTCGCACGAGACAAAATCCCTCGATGGGAGATAGACGAGGTGCAGGAGACCCTCGAGGAGAAGTGCGGCAAATGGCAGAGCGGCTGGGTATGGAGTAAAAAGTGGGAGAAAGGATACAATGTCGTGCCTACCTCGTGGTTCAGGACTAAGTACCTACACTACGACCGTGTCTGCCCCAAGAGGTGTTTTTAAAACCATCCATCTTATTATTTTAAATCCCTAAGCCTTCTAAAAACCCTCCTTGGTATCTTCTACGTGCTAAATAGTACTATCCTAATAATATGTTATCCAACGGAAAAGAACTATGTCCCATATATCCTAACCTGGATGGTCACAAGCGTTTACAGCTCGTTGAGTTTGAGGCTCAACGTGTCGCCACCAGGAACAATCAGCAAGATAGGGGAACGCTAATTTGCGCAGTCATAAAAATAGTAATATGCTGCAACCCAACGTTTCAATCCTGTTAGGTGTCATGTAGACATCCTTGTAAATAGCCTGTCTGCACGTATACTCGGAATACTACCTAAAGCACTATTAGAGACCTGCGAAGCTGCCTAACAACAAATTCACTTACACCTACGCTCTAGTAGTGGCGCTTAATCAACCCCTTGTCTTCCTACTGTTTGTCAGGGTCTCTGGCATGGGGAAGTATCAACTCATATTATTGCGCAAAGATCTAAACACCTTTGTGGACTAGTCTCTAGCTATATACGTATATGTTCTTTGTGATATGTCGTGATACTCTTCAAGCAGAAACTCAGCGCATAAATCGCACTTAGAGCAGAATGTTACGTATTTGTTTTCACATATATTCCGTTCTATTACTAGATTATAATAGATACAAGTGGTCAAGTTCTCTATTCGGCTAACCTTTGATAATTTCACGGCAGTGATAGTGTCGCAATTCTATTCCCCAACACATTGATAACATTTCGTGTTACTCATAGCTCTGTTGTCTACTTATAATTGTATCAAGCTCCTGACACAGTTGCTTCGTCCCTTGATATTACATTACGAGGAGGCATTTAGGAAGCACGGTGTAAATCGGTATCTAGGTACATGCATTCATGTCCTAGGTACTTTTTGTATGTCAGCCGGGCGTATCGAGCCTCAAGGCTTCTTACGGATGACGGTATGGCGGTCAGTCGCGATGTAAGCCCCTTTCCGTGTCTCATCAACGGCAAGAGGTAACAGCTCTCTTAGTTGTTTTGCCATCTCCTCATTCTGAGTCTTCCGTGCGATAAGTTCGTGCATTATCAAACCACTTTCGTGCATCATAAAAGCAAGATGAGGTGGAGTGTCCTGTCGATCTGCTTCTACATCTACCAGACCATTTTCAGAAAAGAACCCGGGCAGATCTGGGACCCAATCTGGCTTCAGCTGGGTACTTTGAGATTCGAGTAAGCGCATCAGCTTATTGAGATGCTCAGTTGCATTCTCAGGCTTTGTCTTCTCGAAACGTATGCTATGGTTGTCAGAATCAACCCATTAGAGATATCCACCAGGTTCTGTAGAGTAGTATAGGATTAGCTTATTTTTATTCTTTCATTTTAGGCCTCCCCTTATTATAGCAGGGTACGAGGGAAGTTATGCCGCCGGATAAAGGAGCAGACGACTTTGGCCAACCGCCTGTGGCAGACAAACACTCGCGCACTTCGAGGAAGCAGCTTTCATATGAGGAGAAAGCACACTTAGCATCTCGACAAGCTTGCCAACAACCGACGACACTTCGTCTCTCAACAAAACAAATATGAAGAATCGAATTTGAATAATGTCAAAGGCACCGACGAGATCCTCGGGGACTGTGGTTCGTACGTCCCAGTTTCGAAGAGTCACATTGGGAGGCAGGATTTCTGGGGGTGGCATTGCATCGAAGGATATATCCAGGCCATAGAGTTGGGCTGTCTTTGGGAGCCTCTCGCTGACATCGCAGAGCCAGGCGCTGGGACAATGAATCAGTGACAACCACAAGTTTCTGGAGGTTGACAGGCCTGACTAACCCTGTACCTGCACCGATATCTGCAATATAGATTTCGGCATTATCCGTAGGGATTTTTGGATGGATTACATACCCCGAGCTCCTCATCCAGAGGGAGTGCATCAAGTTGAGCCTGTGATAGTGATAACATGTTAGGCAATAGCGTTAATTATGGCGATAGACGTGAATAGACCAAAATAGAAACAAACCTAGCATTATCGAGAACGTCACGGGTGAAAACGTAGTTATCTTTAGAGGCCATCTTCACAGTCGTTTGGTCAGTCCACAGCCCAAGTTACATCATCTTGGTATCCGAGAACTAGGTGGGCAAAATATTTAAAGGATGGAGGCCAAGAGAACCTGAAAGCTGGCAAAACCCGAGCATATTACAGTAAGACAAAGCCCCTGCCCCAACGCAAGGGAAAAGCCTTCAGTGTACTGGTACCGTGCAAGATTACACCTCTCAACACAGTAAATGGTGTACAGTAATTTACATGTACATTATCATTATTCATGATCGTCGTAGCGCAACTCATCCCTGTCAATAAAGATATTATTGCGGATGGAGGTGCTACACTATGACAGTACTGTAGTAGGCCGGATTCCCTTGCTGTGGTTGAAATGAATAGTATAGGTTGTTGTATAGGTTGTTGGCTGTTGGGGGCTTCAACATGCAGGAAACGTCAGTTCAGTCATACATAACTGGGTCGAACAAGGTTGTTTAGGCAGGCTAGACCTTTGAGCGCACCAGGCAACCAGGCGCCTACCGAATCATGCCCATGCAAGATGTCAATGTTAGTAACCCCCCTGAAAACAACTTCGACATCCAAGAGACAGCTACCCATACTCAATCTGCCGAGTATGGCGTTCTCCCCTTCTCCTTTGGTTTTCTTGATCACCCTTCCAATGATCCACAGGAACTCAAGACGTTTGCAGCGATCAGCGCCATTCTCTCTTCATTCATTCATTTTCCTTTTCTACTACACGTCATGTAGAAATTAATTTACTGTTATAAACAGACTCTTCCTACTAGAGCCCCCGTTCTTCCCACATCTCCAATGGAGTTACATAGACACTATTATTCTTGACGCTGCGGATAGGGGTTCTCATGTAACCTCATCTGGCGGCTTCTCACTAGTTTTATTATAGCTAACGCGCATTACATATGGAAGGTCAGGCGGCACCCTTACAGACTTGCTAGAGGCGGCAAAGAACCTATTGTGCTTCTGGTAGCACCGATCCCTGAGTTTAACCGCCTTGGACCCGATGTCCCCGACGCGACGCAGTGTCATGCTATCCCATTCACCGCACATTGACAGGATTGAAGCTCCCCGTCAAAGCAAGCTACCAATGTCAAATCCTGCAGAGGTGTGTCAGTCCAGCACTTCCAGAGTTATTATCACCACTAGCAACCCGCATTTCTCTGGCAATGAAACAGAACCTCCCAACCAGTGACAAGCAGAAGGAAATTAAATCATTGGCCCCCATTACTCCTTGCTTTGACGAGGACATGCCCCTTTTAATTTTTGGCGTAGTGATGGTCAAAAGCCCGAGGCTTGTTGAGCTGCCCCATAAACTTACAGAAGACCGTAGAACCCCTGACTTAATCTCGATCTTTATCCTCTAGGCCGACCCATCATAGGCCTTTCTGTTAACCAATATAATCGATCGCTAACTAATTCTGGAATAGTATTCGCGGCTGCCTTCATTATACGCCTCGCGCCGTCAGTTTACAACCGATTCCCGTTCTACCTCTGTGGACCCTGCTAAGATATCATCATCTCACAAGACGAGATAGCGATAGGCGAAGAGAAAAAGAGAGAAAAGAAAGATCATTCACCAGATATTAGTCTAGTGACCCTGGGAAGCACTCGGATCTTGCTGTCATGTCATGCCTAAAGAAGGTTTGCCCCTGTGGCGGTCCAGGATCGTTCAGCCAGACAAACCGGTTGATCCCGCTCTCAGCCGTTCAGCACAATATTGTATTAAATAACAACCTGGGTGTTGTAAGATCCATCTTCCGCTACTTACCAAGTATTATCTGGATTTTAGCAGTTGAAAGTGTCATTCTAATAGTACTTCAAAGAGTACACTACCTCTTCTAAGTCTTAGAACCTCATTTATAGGTCGTCAGACGGGACTCTGATAGTAACTTCGAAGAAGCTTTTATGGCAAGTGCAAGCGCCGCAGTACTCACTGAAGGGGCGCTACCTAGTCGCTGGAATTCGTTGACACTCCAAGACCGAAGCAGTCCGCGAGTACCAACACCCCCCCAAACCCGATCGGTGCAATCGCTCCCCTATGGAGAGCTATCAGGTATTTGCATGATCAGCTGAGTTCCCCAATTGGCCATGCCACATATCAGCGTCGAGCTCGAGAGGAACACAATCACGGCTTCTGCCTCGAGAATAGACTGGCCCCCCCAATATGCATAGTGCACGAAGCGAGATCAGGATGGCCTATATTATAAGCGGCTGACTTGCGATCCCTAATTAGCGGTTCATAAATGCTTATTCTATGGTTTACCCCTACGGCGTTAACATCTAGCTTAAGCTAATGGTGATCGCTCAAGTCAGCCAGCATGGTAGAGTGCCGATGAATAATCTAAGGGCAATTCTACTAGCACTTCGTAGTTAGTCGAACCTGTGAAGGAAACTCAAGTTTTCATAATTGAGGACGGCCATAGAGGGGACTCATTTCGTGGGCTCTACGATGAGCAATGGTTTAAGAAACCTAAGTGTTCCTGATCTCTTATGATGGCCGAAGCTCGGTTGTCGGTTGGTAAAAAGACGGAGGCACCGCGATCTCCTAATGAGATTTACACTAAAGAGCAGGTATTTTAATTAATCATTGATTTAAGATGTCAGCGATTAGGATATCCAGCCCTCTAAGTTAGAGTACTTGATAAAGACGAATACAGGGTCCCGTGCACCAAATGTTTGCCATCAATCTGCAAGATTGTATTGTGTGAAATAGTCTATCAGTCTGTCATTGTTGAAGGCAAAGGCTATAATAGTAACGCAAATACATGCAATGCCACTTTCTTTCGTAAGTTATAGATTAGTATTACTTCTTTTATAGCGCGCAAGTAATCTTTTGGGGGACTGGCCGTATATTCGGATCTTGAAAATGTTAATATGAGAAACTTTGTTTCTTCTCATTCATCATTTTTACACGATATTGAAACATCTAGATATTAGCAAGAATCTCAATCCCCGCCCCTTAGAGCACGTTAGATCGTGATAATGTAGTACTAGTTATTGCTCAGAAGCCCCTACAAGGCTTTCCTGGGGGTCTCCGTTTGGTTTAGTGAACACTAAACCTGTGCAATTAGATGTTCTTTTTCTATCGGCAAATCTCGACACAACAGTATAATTACGTGAGCCTTGTCGACCGTTTAAAGGGTATAGTACATGAGGTCTTACGTACTATTATTGATGACTGAGTGCGGATGGGCCGATATATGAAGCCCTCTGATTATGACAGGTCTATCGATCGACCTAGCATCAAGCCGATCTAACTCCGTTATAGCTTCGCCGCATACCGCCACGAAGCATACAGGGAATATAAGTCAGAACATTGTGAAATTCGATCAAGAAGTTGATAAGTGGAATGAAGATGAGAGCCGAAACGAAAACAAGCCTCTACAATGGAATTCCAGGAACACTAGTTGACATCAGGATCTACTCCCTCCTTTATTTACTATTCTCTACGATAAGATAAATTATCACGAATCATCCACCACCGCTATACCACCGATCTCTGATTCCGACGAAGATCTCCTTAAACTAATACAAACCAACTTCACATCTCCCTCTTTGCGCCCGATTTGCCATCGGCCGCTATTCAGGTGGCCCTCGAATATCTCATCCCGAGTCAGGTACATGAGCTAACCTTTCGCTGGCATCTCTCATCTGATTGGGTGGTCTGGTGGTCTAGTGGTATGATTCTCGCTTAGGGTACACCCGAAAGCAAATATGCGAGAGGTCCCGGGTTCAATCCCCGGCCAGACCCGTCTCCCGTGATCGTGAGATCTGAGGGAAGTCTTCGTGGCGCAGTTGGCTAGCGCGTTGGTCTCATATTGATGTAATATGATCCAGTCATAGACTGGGACATCCAGAGGTCGTGAGTTCGAGCCTCACCGAGGACACATTTTTATCAATATTTTCCCTTTTTATTCTTATTTTATTATGCATACTTGATCACACGAGTGACTTTTGTTACTTATATCTGGACTTAAATGACGTCTCATTATAAAGGCGCGCTGTCACTGACAATATCCTCTAAAGGTAGACAGGCGTCTAAGGCTTCGTCTCGTGATTATCTACCAGGCCGGTCGGTTAACTATCCTTATCGTCATGTCATGACCTTTTAAAATTAATTATTCTTGTTATTTTCTAAAAACGTTTCATGTTTATTGCGCCCACTCCAATGGGCGTTATCAGCTTGCATGTATTTCGTGTCGATTTTGTAGTGCGGTGATGATTATTAATCAGTTTAGATCAAGGCGACAAGTACGTCATATCATGAGGGGAAGGTAACAACAACATTGGTAAGTAACATAGGTACCTCCAAAATTCGCCTACTGTTTTAAATTAAGGCGACGAGAAATTAAGAAGTTTCCCCTCCTTGCGCATGATGTGTGATGTGTTGTAAAACTTTTCTAGTGTTTCTGTCTAAGCCACCGCTGCCTACTTCAAAATTAATCTTCGGATGATAGGGATGCATTGGGACTTTTGCTCGGCTGGCCGAATATTTGTGGCTCAGGCGAAATCGAGGATACTCTTGGCTAATTCAATAGTTGGGAAAACTACAATGCGTTCTCGGATTTGTTCTAGTGAGTAAAATGAACGGGCTCATCAACTGGGAATACGTTATTGGCATGCGCTTGAAGATGTCCAAAATATTTTATCTCCGATCCTGGTTTGCAATTGGAGTGCACGCGTGTCTAGGCTAATACTGCAAAGACCGAATCTGAATACAGCGGGACATGGTCAGCTCGCTAGTGCAATGCTATGTAATTCTCTCAGGCTTAATTGAACTAAGATCACATCGTACTGCGTCCCTTCGGTGCTTTGATAGATCTTACGATACTTGCCCGGTCTGCTGCTGAAGCTTAAAGGCCAGGGTAGAAGAAATCGACCCTAGGACGTAACCTTGCGTTGAACATATAATTGTTCTACATAGTATCAAGGGCAACTAGCGTAGTACTAGGGAATGCGGCGGGCAGGGATAGGGGATCCATCCACATGGGACAGAAAAGAAAAACACACCAGTAGTTGACAGATAAGCTCATGCGTATGCACCCCGTTTTTGCCATCCACCAAAAGTATAGTGTAGTGTACGGAGTACAATAGGCGACTCCTATATCGGCTCGTATGATCAATGATACTACCTATGTGATGGTTGTCGTGATCATTAAGTACTCAACGCTACAGCTGTCGATTGTGTTGCCTGGGAACAGCTAACTGAGGTAGGCTAGGTGACATATCTACTAGGTATGTAGCTTGTAGTACCTATAGATCTGTACACTAAAACTAAGCCGTCATCGATGTCGGCTGACTGCTGGCATATTTAGCAACCTAGCGTAGATCAAACTGATACATGTGATCTACGGTTGATCGAGGTGGTATAGAATGGCGGGCTCTGTACCATTGGCAGTCTTGGCAGATTGAGTTCTCCCCTTCATGGACGTTAGAAATTGTTTTGTCTTTTTCCTCTCACTCATTAGACAACGTGTTAAATCAAACAATGTGTTAAGTCATCCGACACGACCTGACAAGGATGTCGAGAAGTGCAAAAAAAAAGCTTGCTTGGGCCCCTGTCAGGTAGGCTGTGTCTGGTTGATATTATCTTTGCACATCAACGTACGCAGTAGTGTAATGTAGGTACACCAAAAAGAGTATTATAAGGGAGTGGGACATGCGTCCCCTTAATTAAGGTTGTATAATTATGATTCTCAATGAATTCGCATACCTGGTAGGAATTTTTAAACGGACTGCTATTACTTTGATAGATGCTTGACTTGCATGTGCATCTACTCCATGCTCCTTGGCTCGGCCCACCGCCTCTCTGGCAGCCTTGGATCGTACCTTATCTACAGAACCTGGGAAGCAAAACCCAAGGCAAATACCGTGGTATATTAGTATACCTAGTGGAGTTTAATATTTGTGTGCCTGGCATTGCACCACACTTGCAGAGAAAGTACCTACCTTAGCGCGTCAAACTAAAACGACTAATGCAATTTAGACGCATCGTTTGAATGATGCGAACTTCCAATCCCAACAAACTGGAGAGTTCGCGGCCCGTTATGCACACTCTCGGTTTGCCTTTGTGCTCCATTGAATCTGGATTGACGTTAATTTCGTCTTACGTCTCCGGGTGTCGGCAACTACACGAGCTATACGAGTCTATCAGCAGATACTCCAGGTCTGGTCCGAACCTCATTCAAGAGAGAAATATAACACTGCTAATCTAAGTGGATTTGCTGAAATGCCTCCACTTGATGCCTGTACCCTGACCTGTCGGCGGGTCGGGGTTAAAACTCTCCGCCAAGTCTAGGGTGTGCCTAGAACCGACAGAGAACACCGCTACATTTAGCGCAGATCATGAGCGGAGAGAAACTACCTATCCGTAGACCCATCGTTGCCCAGGAATTTGGTGTGCATGCAAGATACAGCACTAATATATACCTTATGTTAGGTGGCTAAAGGGTACAATATCGTACGTAAACAAAGGGGTAAGATAAATAGCTTCTATATCGATCTACCTTTTATCTAAGTACAAAAGTAAAGCCTTCGTACGCAAAATTCTTCCTTAGTATAAAAATTCTGCATATATACACCGCCTTCTTAGTTAGGCTAAAAAACTAATATATAAAGCTATTTAAATAGCCTTATATATAAGTAGCTTTATATACATATAGCCTTATATATAGTTAATATTACTATTATAATACTAGTTTTTTTTTTTTTAACTATAGTATGCCTTTATATATCCGCTTTTAAACCTAGAAAATAAAAAACATAAAAAAAATTCTAACTATAGCATACGGTAAGTTTATAGCTAGTAAAATTATTTAATAGCATATTAAAATGCTGTTTTTTTAAAAGGCTTTTTTTTTAATAGCCTATATTTATATATAAAATATGCTGTAAAATAGCCTATACGTATACAAAAAAAAAAAAGTTAGGTTGTAATTGCTTTTTATATACACTTTTTTTTGTATAAAAGTACCTAGTGCTAAATTATATAAAATTGTTTGCTTGCTTATACGCGCTAAGTAAAAACAGCTTTTATACTATTTTTTTTTTTTTTTTTTTTTTTTTTTTTTGCACGTATATATATATACTTATATATATATATTTAGCTATTATTTAAAAAGTTATACTAACTTAAAATAATTATACGGTAGTAGCAGCAGCATTATTATTATTATTAGCAACTATAACAGCAATAATAGCAATATTATTACTATTATTATATATAAAGCTATTTATAATTTTGTTATTATATTAACTAAGGTATAAATATTAAAAGCATAATAACTGCTTTTGCTTTTGCTTCTGCTTTTACTTTTGTTTACTTTTACCTAGCTTTGCTTTTTTTAAAAAGTATTTAGTAGTTTTATAATTTTATACAACTTAAAAATAAAAGTTATACTAAAGTTTATATACTTTTAACAAAAAATACAGCTTATAAAGCTTTAATATTATTTTTTTATATAAATATATATATATTTTTTTTATTTTATATAAATAACTTATAATATATTATTATTAGCTAATTATATTTTTTTGCTATATAATAAACAGAAAAAAATATTGTTACAGCTGTTTTATTAGTTAATATTACTTTTTAAGTTTTAGCTTTAAACGTTTTTACAAATATTTAAGCTAAGCTTGTTTAATAAAAAGGTTACTTTAAAGCTATATTAGTTTAAAGCTAAAAAAAAATAACGCTTTTGCTGTACTTAAATAGTTTTTAGAATAGCTGCTATTATTATAGCAGTATGCTTTTTTAAAATTGTTATTATATGCCTAGGTTTTAAAGCAGCGCTTATAGTACGTATATTTAACGCTTTTATAAAACAAGGTGCTTAAATCGTAGTTAAAAGAAAAAAAAAAAAAGTTGTTTTAGTTATATAATTAAGCTTTTTAAAATAAGTTAGCTTTTTAAGGTATAAATTTAATTAGTATTTTTATTTTTAGTAATTTTTTTTTTTTTTAATGCTTATATATAATATATAATACTTATATATAACACTTTAATATTTATATATAATATTTAATATTTGTTTATAACATTTAATATTTATATATAATATTTACTACTTATATATAATATTTAATGCTTATATATAATATTTACTTTTTATTTATTATTTAGTTATTAGCTATTAACTATTATATAAGCATACTTTTTATAGTTTTTTTATAAGTACTTTAATTTGTATAAATAGCTTATTTATAAAAACTAAAGTTTTTAAAGCTTAGTTTAAAGTTTGTTTTATAAATATGTTTATAAAGTTGTTTTTATTATTAATTTATTATATTTTAAAAATTTCTTTTTTTTTATATAATTTTTAAAAAAATATAATATTAATTATAAGTTTTTTTTTTTATATTATTTTTAGTTTAACTAAATAGTTATATAATAATTTTAAATTTATATATAAAATAATAAATATTAAAAATAGGTATAATATTTTTATAATTTTTTAAAAAGTTATATAAAAAGCTATAGCATTATTAAAACTGCTAACTATATTATATAGCTTACTAGCTAAAACGCTTTATATAATACATTTATATTTGCTTAAGTTCTAGTATATAATATTTTTTTTAATTTTAAAATCTAAGTTTATTATATTTTTTATATAATTTTTAACTGCTAATATAATAATAAAACCTAGTTAAAAAGTTATATCTATATTATTTATAAATAATTTATTAGTAAAAATAAACAGCTTTATATAATAAAAGTTAAAAAAAATATAAGTAAGTTTTTTAATTAGGTTATTTTTTTGCTATTTAATTTGCTTATTTAAAGCCTTAATATTATATAATTATAATTTAGTTACTTAAGCTATAATAACAAAATTATATATAGCTTTTAATTAGCATATACTATTAATATATATTTTTTAAGCTTATTAAAAAATATAAGCTTATATAGATTTTTTTATATAAAAATTAACTTTAGCTAGATTTTTAGCTTAACCTTTTTAAGTTAATATAATACTGCTTTTATATAAAAAAATCTTTTTGCTATTAAACTTAATTAAATAGTTAAAAAATAATATTTTTTTTAGCTTTATATAAAGCTTTATCTTTTAAAGTTTTTTTTTTTTACATATTAAAAAGCTTGGTATTATAAAGCTTAATATATTATCTGTTTATATTTTTGTTATTTTAAAAGTATTTAGGCTATTATATATAATTAGTAAATAAAAGTTGTATATAAATACTTATATTTTAAGCTTTTTTTAGTAGTACTAATAATATATTTTAAACTAGTATAGCCTAGATTTGGCTAAGCTATATAAAAGTTATATAATTTATAAAATAATTTTAAAAAGGTATTTATTTTTTAGTTTTAAAAGTAAACAGGTATATATATTGCGTAAAAATATGTTTTTTAACTAGATATAAGCTTAAGTAATATTTTTAAGCTTATATAATATTCTAAAGTTTTATATAAAAGTAGGTCCTAAGGCTAATATTAGCTGTTAGCTTATTTGCTAAATTATTAGCAACTAAATTAAAACTATATTTTTTTTAGTATTGTTATATTTTTATATAACTAATTTTAACTTTTTATATAGCTTAGTATTTTTTTTTTTTATTTTTTATATAAAGCAGAACTTAAAAATATGTTTTTTTTTATATATATCTAGATTATATATAACAAACTTAAATATATTTTATATAATAAGCTTATTAATTTTTATTATGTTTAATTTTTTAAATAGCTTACTTAATATTGTAATAATTTTATTTATATAAAGCTTAGTTGCTAAGTTAAAAGCCTGTTGTTTTTTTAAAATTAAAAAAGTTTGCAGGATTTAGGTATTATATAATAAGTATATAGTAGGTTTTTTTTTTAGCTAGCTGCGTTTTTTTTATATAATTGCTAGCTATACTAGTTATATATTATTATTTTTTGCATTTTTTTCTTAAGTATTTTTTATATAGTAATAAAGTTTAACTTGTATATATTAAAAGTATATAAATTTATTAATTAAAGCAATAATTATATTAAATTTTTTAATTGTTTTAATTTTATACGGTTTTTCTTATTTTGTTTTTTTTTTTTATACTAAAACTTTGCTATATAAAAAAAATATAAATACGTTATATAAAAATAATCTGTTTTTTTTTCTAATTATATAATTAATCTTAACTTTTATATAATTTTTGCATAATATTTTTATTACCTTCTAAATAGCTACTGCCTTTTATATAAAGCTTAAAAAAAGAGAAAAATCTTTATTAATATGTAAATATGCCCTAAAAATAAAAAAGGTTAGTATAAGGCTATTTAGTTTAGCTATATTATTTAATGCTTTAACTGCTATTTATAAAATTAACTTATTATTTGTTTATATATTAATTTTTTTGCAAAAAATATTATATATATGCTTAAGTAGTCTATATACTTGTTTTATTTTTTTAATTACCTAGTATGCTTTAATAGGCATTTTTTAATATTATATACTTGTTATTTTAATATATTTCTAAAATTTGTTTAATATAAAGTTTATTTTTAGGTTATATATAATATTATTAAGAGGTTTTTAATAAATATTAATCTAGTATTTATATAGTACTTTTTATATATTTTATATAAATATTAATTTTAAAAATATAGCTGCCTAAAATAATATTACAGCGTTAATTATATATAGTATATTTTAGTTTCTTATTTATATAACATTTATAATTATTTTATAGTTAAATTTATAGTTGTTTTTAATTATAAACTTAAAGCAGCAAAATATTTTATTATACGTTTAACAGTAATAGCAGAATTTTTAAATTTTTTTTAAAATTAGTTATTTTATTTTATATTCTGCATAAAAAAGCATTTTATATAGCTTTTTTATATAAAGGTATTTAAACCGTTTATATAAACAGCATAGCTTAGTTTTAATAAGGTAGCTAGCTACTTTATATAAACTAATATTAAAAAAAAAATATTTTTATTTATATATAATAAGCATAATAGCTTTATTTTTTTATATAATAATATTTTTTATATTATTAAAGTAAGCTTTTAAATAGTTTATATTTTCTAATAAAAATAAAAATAAAATAAAAATATTTAATATATAAAATATTATATAACTAATTTAGGTATTAATTTTTATTATATTAACTAAGGTTATTATATAACTTTTGTTAAAGCTAACTTTAGCTGTTTTAAAAGTTTATATAATTTTTATAGTAAGGTTTTTTTATATATATGCTTTTACTTACGGTTTTTTTATAGTTAAAAATTTTAAAACACTTATATTTTATATAATACCTTAATACTTTATATAATATTAATTATTAAGTATAAACTAGTCTAAAAATTTGTTTATTATTATAGCCTAAATATTTTTTTAAGTTATATAATATAAAAAAGCATTGTTTATAATATATTATACTATTTTTTTTTTATATATATTTAAGTTTTTTTTTTTTTTATTTTTATATAAGTTTAGATAACTTTTATACTTAGTAAAGTAGGCAAAAAACTCTACTAAAATAAATTTGTTATTAAATATTATTTTGTATATATTAAAATATTAACTTTTTATATAAGCCTTTTTTTAAAAAGTATAATAAATTAACTAATACTTTTTTTTTTAGCAAACAAAGCATTTTTTATTTATATATATGTTTTTTTAAAGGTATATATTTATATAGTTTTAGCTAAAGTATTATTTTTATATATTTTAAAAATATTATTTAATATTTCTATATTATATAAGGTAACGGTTAGCTTAATTATATTGCCGGTTTATATAATAAATATTTTTTGCTTTTTATATAAAGTGTTTGTTTAATAGGTTTTTTTTAACTTAAAAGCATATACAAAAATTAAAAAAAAAACCTTTATATATAGGTTTTTAGAAAATAAATACTATTTTAAATTCTAAGATATTTTTACATGCTTATATAATAGTTATACTAAAGTATATTTTTTTTGCATACTTTGCCCTAAATACTTTTTATGCTTTTAATAGCTTATTAATTATAACTTTTAGTACTTTATATAAAAAAAAGTTTTTTTTTTGCTTATATACTTATATAAAAATAATATTAGTTTAATTAGTTTAATATTAGTTATAGTTTATAACTATATTAAAATATATATTTATAGCATTATATATTTTTTTTTATATATAATTAAAACTAATATAATATATATAATAATCTTTTATATAATTAGTTAGAATAATTAAAAATATAGCATAAAACTATTTTTTTATAATTTTTATTTTTTAGCAAAAGTTAACAAATTGCTATGCCTTATTATAAAGCAAGTTATATAATTTTTTAAAATAATTTCCTTTTTTTTGCTATATTTTTAAAAATATTTAGTATTTTACTGCTAAAATAATCTTATTTTAAATATTATATATAAATAAAATCTAAATCTAAAATAAAAATACTTTTATATTTAGTATTATATAAAATATTAGCTGTTTAAAAGTTTATAAAAAATTTTATAAAACTAAATATTTTACTATATATTAAAAATATAGCATATTTTTTATTTATATAGCTAGGTTATATATTAGTATATTAAATAAGTACTATTTAATTAATAAAAGTAGCTTTTAAAAATATGCCTTTAAAGTTTTATTATTATATAGCAATATGTTATTTTAATTACCAAATTCTTAATTTTATATATAAAAATCTTTTTAAAATTATGCTTTTATTACTAAAATAAGTATAATAAAGCTGGCCTATTATATAAAAAAGTTTTTATTATTAATATTTTAGCTAAAAAGTTACTAACTTAAAGTAAGAAAATTTAATTATATTATTTAAAGCTATTATATAAAAAGTTAAAGTTTGTATGCTAAAATATATTGTTTTTTTATAAGTTATATAAAACGGTTTTTTTTTAAGCGTTTTATAAGTTTTTAATTTAAAACACTTTTTATATAAAAAGTATTATAAATCTATACAGTAATTTCGCTATTAATTAATTATATCTTTTATATTTTGCTTAGTTTAAAATTTTTTGCTAATACTTTTTAAAAATCTCTTAGTTTATATAAAAATTAGCTATACTTAATATATAAGTATACTGCTTATATATTAATTTCTTGCTAAATTACTATATTAAAGTTGCATAAAATATTATTATATATATAAAAGTTAATTATTTTTTATATAGTAGCTAATAAAATGCTTATATGCTTAACAATTTCTTTAGCTATAAACTTGTATAAAAAGTTAAGCAAATTTATAAAAAGTTGCTTTTTTAAAGCTTAAGCATTTTTATATATTTGCTTTTAGCTATTATATAATTAGCTATTGTCTACTATATTTAAAAATATATAAAACAGAAAAAAAGTTTTAATTATAATGCAAACTTAAGTATAGTTTATATAATAATAGTTAAAAAGTAGCATAATTATACGCTATTAATTAAGCGTTTATATAAAGGCTAAGCTAAAGTATAAAATAAGTAATTAATTTTTTTTTTTTATTAATACTGCTAAAAAAACTAAAATATAATACAGAATATACAGTCTGTATAACTAGGTTAAAATTTCGTTTTTACTTTTACTAATCTGTATTTTTTATGCTAAAAATACTAATTAATATTAGGTGGCTAAAAAGTACAATATTATACGTAAACAAAAAAGTAAAATAAATAGCTTTTATATCGATCTATCTTTTATCTAAGTATAAAAGTAAAGCTTTCGTACGTAGAATTCTTTTTTAGTATAAAAATTCTGCATACGTATACCGCCTTCCTAGTTAGGCTAGGAAACTAGCGTACGAAGCTATCTAAATAGCCTTGTACACAAGTAGCCTTGTACGTATATAGCCTCGTACGCAGTTAATACTACTGTTACAACACCTTACATATATTGTCTAGTGTAGGTTGAGGGGGAATTCTCAATCTGCATTACAGGACATTTTAAGGTAAGCGAGTTAACCTGTTAAATACTAGAACTGTTATAATTGGCGAAGATGTTCGTTTCCTTCCAGTATTTAGTACTTCAATGTGCAGAAAAACCCTTGCCTCAAGGGACGGGCTAGAAACATTATAGCGGTCAATCAATGTCATGCTTGAAGTTTGGTGTTCGACGTTTGGGGAGTACAGGTGCAGGTTATCGCGTCAATATTAAACATCTTGGCTTTTTGACGCGCTCAAATTGTTGAATTTTCGATCATGGATGGGCTGATATAACCTCTCGGAGCCCTGTATCAACCAAGCAGCGCCCCGTATATCGATCTCTATTGTAAGGCAGAGTTTCTATCTATCAATGCTTAGGTTCGTATTAGTCAATGGCCTTATTTCCGTAGTCTTGTCGTTCTTCACGACAATCCGGCCGAGACCTCCACCTTACAGGGTGGACTCGGACCCGAGCCGTCAGGGTTGTGTGACTGTAACCGTAATGAGCATCGATGATCTTTACGCTACTAGCGCCGGCTCCAACGACTACCTAACATTCCAACGCTACGACTCTGAAGCCGGGCTCTAGCCGGGTTACAAACGGACTAGAGCAAAAAAATCCCCTTGAAAGGGTGGATCTGGATGCGAACCACCAAGCGATAGCCAAGCAGAATATGTGACACCTAAGTTTTCTCTTCTGGCTATCGTAGTGCTTGGATTTGATGCTGATTACTAATGGGTTCAATTCCGCAATTAAGTTGAACGGCTTGTTCTCATGTGAAGGATTCATTGGTAATTAGCCTCCGCGTTGCTGTCCGCTGTTGTCATTCCAACAGAATCTCATTCGCAAAAGACAATGATACATGGTAATGATGTGGTCTCTGTCTACTGTAGTTTAGTGCTCGAGTTAGTATGGCGGCTGATCAAGGGTTCTAGAAGTGAGAAGTGAGGTGTTATGGCTCTTGGCAGTTTTGACATTAGCAATGTACCTAGGTATACTACCTTTGCCTGGCTGCCTGCATGTTTTCTCATCTCATGCTCAGTCTTATGCATGCATGGTTTGGCTGGTTGCGAAGATGCGGTTTGGCTTGGCGGGTTCGGGTTGAGTGAACCGACCTGGAATGTTTTGCACGAACTCGCAGCTTACATGATACTGTGACTTTCCATTTCTTTGGAAGTTTCCCCAACTGGGCCTTGAGTAAACAAGCAATACTAGGTATATAGACTGTACCTAAGTAAACCGTAGTGTACATTACATTATAGGAAATGGCATGGTTCTCTCGGCCCAATGGCTTTAATTGGCGGCGGTAATCTCTACTGAGGATAATTAAATCCTCCCGATCTATCGTACTACTCGTGATCCGGCTCTACGTGCTTATCTTTATGTGCACTACGGGCGTACGTAGCTTCTACTCATCTCGAGTGCAGAAATTTAATGAGAATTGATCCAAAAGGGAAAACAATGCTAAACTTGGTCAGGTATCCGACATTGAAGCTAGATAGACTCCCCTTCGTCACCACGCAGCATAAGCAGGGACCTTGACCATTCACATAATCTTATCGTGTTTCAGAACCGAGACAGGGCCTATTTGAGATGCATGTGCAGCTAACACGATGAGGAGAAGGCGACCGCAAATTTTATCGCTGTAGAAAAACTGCACAGCCATTGCTTTGTAGGGTGGCTCAGTGGGATGTTTCGATGCGGCTCATTTAGAAAAAATTCTGCAGTGACGTGGCATCCATGGCGCCTTTTTCACCTTCTGATGACTACTGACGCCCTCCTTATATTGCGTAAGAAAATTTTTTTATCGAGATTTCCCCGCGTCGGCTTCTAACCCGTAGCGGGAAGTAACATTTCACAACATCTAGTGTAAGATCTCACGGCACTGTCAAGCGCGCCTTGCATAAGCCACCCACCCAGCGTTTAAGAGATCCACGAGCAAAATAGGCGCTGAAGGAATGAATGTTTGGAATTTTCGCTTTGTGCTATACGCTTGTCTACTTTTACGATATCAGTCATGCTCTAGACAGCTTGGGAATATCTCAATACTCCCTTATATGGGATCTGGGTCCTTTGCTGAATGTGTCGTGGGTGTCAGTAGAGAACCTACTATGTACCAGCAGGGAGGAAACAATAAACCTTGTCTACCGTGGAGTCAGGTTGACCAGCCAGCTAGTGTAGTGTACACTACACACTACTGTGGGTGATTATTAGCCGCTGAGGCTGGGCAAGCGGGCGCACTGGCAAATGAACTGGAGACCATCACAATTCGGTAACGGGTACTAGTTTAGCAAGTACTTTTATGTAAGGAACTGCATCTACTCCCGTCGTCTTGTGCTTCGCGGTCGAAAACCCGCGGTAGCTTTATGCTGGGCCTGCATAAATCTTTACTCTAAGGAGGATTTCTCCATGTTGGCTTATTTAGCGCACAACGGTTGAATGCAGTGTTAGCTCCTCAGCTATGAGGATAGGGCTGACGGCTGGTTAACAAGAGTAATACAGTAGCGGGCACGCAAAACTGTCGCTAAACGCCGATCCATTGCCTAATCTATTCGGGAAGTTTTGTTACCGCTGTCCGAACGCCGCCCACTCGTCATTTGTGATCAATTGTATCGTATCGGAGTCGCTAGGTCTGGGGCTCTCTATCTCGGGGCATCCCGTTATTAATTTAAGAGTGTACGGCCTCGAGGTCATGGCGGTGTCCTGTCCGACTTTTCTACAATGGAATACCGCCGACGCAATTGTGTAGGCACACCCTTTAGACCCGCTAACCAGAATTGCATGTTTACATGCTCTACTTAAGTGCTAAAATGTTTTCTGTCCTCGTGTACTAAGTTTGTTTTTGGGTGCAGCGAGAACTAAAGGCGGTGAGAAAGAAGAAAGCAAAATACCACAGGCAATTGGACATTTCATGTCGCTGACGGAGCAAGATTGGGCTCGTTTCAACTGAGACATGCCTCACCGGGCGTTTTTCTCACCATGCGATTTGTGCCAAGTCAGCTGCTCATGGATGTCAATGTCCAATCTGGGGGAGCAAGGAGCGAGCGCATCCAAGGTGAAACGAGACTAATGAGAGTAGGTCCCAAAATTCATTTTGGTCTAATGGCCAGATATCTGGGTAGCGAGACTGTACATCATCATACTTAGTAGTAAAGGGTTAGGAGATGCCTGGGGTCTATTCTCGGCATCTTCCAGGCTGTATTCCGAGATCCGTGTGTAGTACACTAGCCGCATTACGGCGCCCAAGACGATACGTCGGTCTAGTGTAGCTATTTGCCGAAAAGAAGATAGGTAGATCAAACCCGTGTCCCCTCCATTGTTAGACAATGGATTATCGCATAGAATGTATTGTTGCCTGGCTCGCCTATTCGGAACCTGATACCTGTTTGACAAGAAATCTTGTCAAAACCTCCGGTCGAAACATCTAGTTAAAACATATAGTCAAAACTTCCAACTTGTCGGAGTGAAACTAATCATGTCATCATTCGTCCCGGGCGGCCTCCAAAGCTCGTGCTAGCCCTACCTAAATGCTTGGGAAATCTCAACGGGCCTGGAATGCTACTTTGGGGCGATAAATTAGTTTATACTGCTATGTAGTAAGTAGTAGTCTTGCAAGGGAAGGGAGTACAAAAAAAAACCCATCGGCGGTTACAGACAGAACGAATCTCGTTGCGTCGACCGCGGAAACTTGCAGAACGTCGGGCTTCGCGTTCAAGTTATTTTAGGTGGTCCTATTGGCGCAGCAAGCTAAGAATGGTAGAAGAAACTGGAAGAGGCTTATAATACACAACCACCTCTAATGACTTAAAATACCGGCATACTAAATCATACTTTGGTCTCTTTGCTGCTACGCCACCCAGCTGTACAGGGTTGGCTGCTGTAGAATGCATGTTTAGCTCTCGTCCCTTGGATAATTGACGACGACACACCGTGGATTGACTGATAATGAATCTAGTGTAGGCTTGCATGCAAGCTGCCAGGTAGATCCATGCTGTTCTACGGCAACTTGTAAAAAGTGGACAGACACGCTAGAGCTATGGAGTAGTCTAGGTATGAAGTCTGCCTCACCGAGAAGTGGAGTTCATCTTTCAATGATCATTTCATCCATAAACGACCGCACATAAAGTTATATCACGACTAAGTAATTGAAGGCATATTGTCTAGCCTGCGATTTAGTTCATCCCTGACCTCTACTATTTTGCTAACTTGCGTGCATGATCCAAGAGGTTTAGCCTTTAGAATATACTGTAAACAGATCGTAGGTAGCTGTTAGGGAGTATCATGCTGGGCCAAATAAAACCGCCTGTCTATAGGTCTAAATGATATTGCAAGATGCTTTTAAGGCCACCGACACACCTGAGAATGATTTTCATGTTGCTGGGAAGGTGTCCCGCGGGAAATGGACAAGGGGGGGTACGTACCGTATGTATAGTAAAGTGATATTTACTAGGATATGGGCATTGCAATGATCGCCTGTGACGTTGGTGGGTGGACTAGCAATGATCTACTCAGTACCTCTGGAGAATCAGTCATCGGTGAGTGAGTGCTAAGTACCATGGCTACCAGTGGAAAATTTTCTAACTTATCTCACTACACTTTTTACACATTTGCATAATAAGATGGGGAGCCACGCCCCGGTGTAAATCATTCAACGTACTATGGAGGAGTATGGCGTTGAAGTGAAGGTCACTTATTGTAGGGTATGATTTGTATGTGTTGCAACCCCAACCCAACCCATGCTTAGTGGGCTATCGCCCTTCCGCATTCGTGGGGACGGGGGGCGAGTATGATCCGTAGGCCGCCTTTTTTTCCCTCTCGTTGACATGCCATACTAACCTAGTGCACTTGTACACTACATAGTACACTCACAGGGGCGACGCTAACATGCCTCCCCCAACATGTCAACATGAGTGTGGGTGGGTGGATACATAGTGTACCTGTATATACACTACATCTTTAAGGCTGGTAAGGGTACCTGAGGATGGAGGAGTCTCTAGCAGGCAAAGGTATAGCATATTAGACGATGGTGCGGCGATAAGTATTTACGTAAAGCTTGAAACGAGTTCCAGAGAGCATACATTGTTTCCCTACCAAGCCTGGTTCCTCTCTTTGTATGTTATGCAGATAACCCTGCCGGCTTGATTAAGATTGATCTCTGGACCCTCAGGGGGGCCCCCTGGTCTGTCCCCGATCCCCTGTCTGCGCCTACACACACTAGTGACCTAGTGTAGTGTGTGTATGCTGACAGACAGGACGGACAGGATAGCAGTCTCGATCAAGATGGGTTCGGTACACAATGGATACGCCGGCAGGGGTGCGCAATTTAACAAGAGCGCGGGGCAGCAGGAGCTGTCAAATGTTAGGACCAAGGATTGTTGGAGAATGACACCGGAAACAAAAAGGGTCGGACACACATCACAGCATTGCACTTGCACCTTTCGAAGCGGAACGAAGCACTGATTTATTTAAGTTGACCAAGCCCCTAGCAATTTTGCCGACCAGATACATTTGTCCTTCTGCTATTTACCTTAACCAACATCTTCCATCCTTTCTTATTTCACCTAACCTGCTAAGTGGAAAGCAAGGCTCCGCATTAGACCCTATCCCACCATTATTCTTATCGCGCTCCTCACTGGACTGGCTCCTCCTCCTCCCCCCCGACCTCGACTCTTTCTTCCTCTCTACCTTGTCGTTTCTTTACCCTTTCTTATCTACTGGTCTATTCGGCAATTCTCTTCGGTTCGTCATCTAGTGCCCTGGCATTATCTTATCGTCACCATGTCCGACCTAAGATCAGACGTTGCCTTGAATGGCAGCCATGGGTATGTAGGCCGTCTATCCCAACTCTTACCATTCCTCCAATCTTGTACATGACATGTATAGGATAGCGCTCAGTGGCCGTCCCGGCCTACTATGACTTGCAGTACTAACATAATGTTAGACCCACAAGCCAGAGCCAACCCAGAGAGTCCGCCGCTCTACAGAACGAGCGGCTCCGTATGTACATGAACGATAGCACGTTTTCGGTCAGCGCTCGTATTAGTGGAGTCGGGCCACTGCGGTCAAAATCGGATCGGGATCGAGAGCACGGCTCGGTATGCGCGTCTGTAGATTCGTTGGGAAATCAAAAAGGTACGAGTGGTAAGTGTCTTCGAATTCTAGACGGTGAGACCATGTGAAGCTGATGGAAAAGTTAGGGGCTACCAGCACTTGAACTTCGTAGAGGTCGTCGTCGGGCATGACGACGGACACGGTTCTCGAATAGCATCTAGCCATATCAACAACCCGGCATAACCAGGTGCAAATACATATTTCGAAGGATCTGTGAGATTAGACGGGAATCACAGCAGCGCGGTCCGTATTTCTACAGCATCAATTCGATTGGGGGATACCGATATCGGCGAGTCAGCGTCGATCAAGCATAACGAACGCTAAACCTAATCGGGATTTGGGTTGCACTGGGATCACTTCGACCAAAACACAATTCTTTCGGGACGATTCGAGGGACGGGGGTATTGCATCTCGGTAGCATCGGTTTCCTTTCGAATTCGCTTCTTCAGTGTCGTTTCCTTTCTCGTCTTCTTTCTTTTCCTTCTTTTCTTTACCTTTTTTTTTTTTCACATTTGCTTTTCAATCTTATCTGTGGAATCTTCGAGCATCTGTCTATTTCGACTTTATCTTGGCGTTCGGGTCATCTGAGGTGTTACAGAGAGGGACATTTCTCTGGGTTTGTTCTCCTTTTGGAACTGGTTTACGTTTGGAAATCGAATGGCGGGCGATGTTCGGTCTGGGTGATCACGTGGGCTCATCATGATTTTTAGGGTGATGAGGAATGAGAGAAAGAAAACATGAGTGCGTGAATAAGGGTCTTGGTATTGCTTCTGGTTTTCCTATTAGCATTTTAATGGAACGTCTTACTATTTGATTTTATAGGCCCCATCGCGAGTGCTGCAGTGTCACAAACTAGGGGTCACATCATATCGTGAGCCATCATCAGAGCTAATCCAGATGCTAGTTCTTGCCAGCGGGCATAACCATCCACCTCTCAATTCGGGACAGACACCACTATCGGCTTCTCAGAATAGATAAGGTCAAAGTGGAATGACGCCTGATGATGAGAGGGAGAGATGGTTAATAGTAGCTAAGCTCCTTGGATTACACGGGTTTGATAGAGATGAGGGGGATGAGATGAGGGCGAGAGGAGCATGGTGGGCAGTGATGAGAAGTCTATCGTCTTACGACTCAAGGAAGCACAAGAAAAACAAAACAAAAAGGAGGCTCTACCTCGAAATATGGTAGCTGACATTGATTAGGCGAAAATATGCGACGCGTTTGGTGATGACACGAAGTCCAATTAAAGCCTCAGACAAAGCCCCTCGCCTCGGCAAGCATTAACCTTTTCCCAACCAATCAGAGACCATAACCCGGGATGGAGGGCTGTCACGTGATACCCTTCACAGCCCCCTCAATTATACCCCTGAATTGAACCTATGGTTAGATAGGTTCTGCTCTAGTGCATGGACTATACTATACTATTTCTCAACTTGATTGTAGTGTATTATACTCAGTGAAGAATAGCCGGTTAGCACATGCACCTGGCCCCAAGGAAGTGCTGATAGATCCTGACCTTCAGTCAATCATCAAAGGCGAAGAGTTTTCACGTCAAACGAAGACATGACGTATCGCATGATGAGTAAGTCCACTAGCACTTTTATACAGCGAAATTCAGTGTTCGTTACTCCTTTCTATATTGAAGGTCATCCCCACGTGGCTCCATGACTAGGTATGTATGTCTGACTTGTATTCGCCATCAGGCATATATACTAGCTCCTACTATATATAATACCTGCATGCGAACGTTTCCTGTTCTGTCTCATCCATGAAACCCAAAGGGCCTCCACAACCCATTACCCCAACATTAGAGCCTCGGAGTTCTTGGAGAACATTTTGCGGGGAAAACGGAGTAACTCCCAACCCCTTCGCAGCTCACTGTACCGAGCAACTTCCCGTCAACAACACTTAGTCGCCTATACAAGGTTAATAAGACCCATCGTTTAAACATTAGCCTAAATGGCATTGCCTGCCCAGAATCCAACTCCTGAAAGGGTCTAGATTGAGCTTCCAAGATCGTGCCGCGGTCAAGGAACGAGGGGAACAAACATGTATAAACAGTCTGATTTCTCGCCTCGTCGCCCTTCAGGGTCAGAGGTCCAGCATGCTTCTGGTTGTTGCTGAGGAGTGAACGAACATGCGTGGAATTTGGTTCTTGACTACGCTCAGTTTCGGCCTAGTGGCCGCCGAGGACGGCTTGAACGCTTGGCTGCGTTACGCCAGACTGCCGGACAACATTATCCGCCAAGCCGAGATTCCGTCCAACATAGTATCTCTCAACAGCACAGAGACGAGTCCCGTATATGTTGCAGGCCTCGAACTTCAAAAGGGAATCAACGGGGCACTAGGGAAAACCCTCGATGTCACCCATAAGAGTAACAAGCGCTCGTCCATCGTTGTAGGGACGGTGGATGCCTTCACCGCGGCCGGCGGGAAGACCAATGCCCCTGAGCTCGAAGAAGATGGCTTCTGGCTCGACACCAAAGGCAAGACGGTTCAGATTCTGGGGCAGAATGAACGAGGCGCGCTGTACGGCGCGTTTGAGTACCTGTCCATGCTTGCGCAGGGGAACTTCACGAAAGTCGCCTACGCCACAAATCCCAGCGCTTCTATCCGCTGGGTCAACCAATGGGACAACATGGACGGCACCATCGAGCGCGGATACGCGGGCCTGTCGATATTCTTCAAGAACAACACCACGATCGCCAACACGACGCGGGTCGCGGAGTACGCACGCCTCCTCGCCTCGATTCGCATCAACGGCATCGTCGCGAACAACGTTAACGCGAACCCGATTACCTTAAGCGATGAGAACATGGCTGGTCTAGGCAAGATCGCGGACGCTATGCGACCATGGGGTGTGCGGCTGGGCCTCTCGTTGAACTTTGCCTCGCCGCAGACACTCGGCGGGTTATCGACCTTCGACCCCCTTGATAAATCGGTGATCACGTGGTGGAATGACCAGACGGCGAAACTTTACAAGCACATTCCCGATATGGCGGGCTACCTAGTAAAGGCGAACAGCGAGGGCCAGCCCGGCCCTCTAACGTACAATCGCACACTGGCAGAAGGCGCCAATCTCTTCGCGAAGGCTATAAAGCCATACGGCGGCATCGTCATGTTCCGTGCTTTCGTGTACGACTACCAGAACCTGAACGAGTCGAACTGGAAAGACGACCGCGCCAATGCCGCCGTGGACCACTTCCGCCACCTCGACGACGAGTTCGACGACAACATCGTCGTGCAGGTCAAGTACGGCCCTATCGATTTCCAGGCCCGCGAGCCGGCGTCGCCGCTTTTCGCGCACCTGCGCAACACGGCCTCGGCGATCGAGCTGCAGGTCACGCAGGAGTATCTGGGCCAGCAGTGCCATCTCGCCTACCTCGCGCCGCTGTGGAAGACGATTTTAGATTTCGACCTGCGCGTTGACGGGGAGAAGTCCGTGATCGGCGAGGACGTCTTGTCGGGGAAGCGATTCAACAAGACACTCTCTGGTTACGCCGCTGTTGTCAATGTAGGCCAGAACACGACTTGGCTCGGAACGCACCTGGCCATGTCGAATTTATACGCGTACGGCCGGATAGCGTGGGACCCAACGGTGGACGAGGTCGTGATCCTGCAAGACTGGACGCGTCTTACATACGGGCTTAATCGGAAAGTTCTCGACACGATTACGGACATGTCGATGCAATCATGGGAGGCGTACGAGAACTACACCGGGAACCTGGGCGTGCAGACACTGACGGATATCACGTACAACCACTACGGCCCGAATCCACAATCGATGGACAACAACCCCTGGGGCCAATGGACGCGAGCTGACAGTGATAGCATCGGCATGGACAGGACGGTATGGAACGGAACGGGATTCTCGGGCCAGTACCCAAGCGAGGTGGCAGCTCGATTCGAAAGCATCGAGACCACGCCTGACGATCTCTTGCTTTGGTTCCACCACGTGCCCTACACCCATGTCCTCAAGAGCGGCAAAACGGTGATCCAACATTTCTACGACGCACACTACGACGGGGCGGAGACAGCCGCCTCGTTCCCGAAGAAGTGGACCAGTCTGAAGGGACTGATCGACAAGCAGCGCTTCGAGGAGATGCTGTTCCGGCTAGAATATCAAGCCGGCCATGCTATCGTGTGGCGAGACTCGATCGTGCAGTTCTACAACAACGTCTCGGGGATCCCCGACGCCGCGGGCCGCGTGGGGAACCATCCCTGGCGCGTCGAAGCCGAAGACATGACGCTGCACGGCTACCGGGTGACGGGAGTGAACCCGTTCCAAGCCGCGTCGGGGTTCCAGATCGTGCAGACGACCGACAACTCGACGGCCGCGTCCGTGCAGACGAAACTGAACTACCCGTCCGGCCGGTACGATCTCGCGGTTGCGTACTACGACTTGTACGAGGGCGAGGCCAAGTACGAGCTGTTCCTCAACGACAGGAGCTTGGGCTCCTGGGTCGGCGATCTAGAGCATAAGCTTGGGTATACCCTCACGCGCGGCATCGACGGACACTCGGCGACGCGCGTCACTTTCAAGGACGTCCGCATCAGGAAGGGTGATGTTGTGCGTATTGAGACGCTGCCTAACGGTCGCGAGACGGCGCCGTTGGATTACATTGCCGTGCTACCGGCTGGAATTGTCGATTGATACATCTTAATTTGAATAGGTTTCTATGCAAGGCTCATGTACTAATGGTAGTTCTCCGACTCTTATCGTAGCATGTATCTAGCTCTTCACTGGGACAATCACATAAGGCTCGAGAGCAATAAAATTTAATACAAAAGTAACCAAGCGTAGAATGACTTTTATTAGCTCTATTGCGCATGCTCGTTAAATATCGACCTGTATGCTGGCTAGCCAACGCCCACAAATGCTAGAATTGCCGCACCATGTCTCCTATGCTTCTAAGCACCAACCCATGCACCTGTAGAATGTTCCAAAGTCATCGACCATGTACAACCCAGTAATGCGGTATATCCATTCCCATGCAATAGTAAATGCACGCGACGTATTTTCCCAAAGTTATACACTACCATGAATCTTGTGAACCGCCAGCGACTTCGCAGTGATCTCAGCAGGACGCATCATTCCAATCCCGCCGCTCTAGAATTCGGCATCTCTAGATAGAAAAAAAAATATAGCCGAGGCTGCGCATCTACGCCATGGTAATGACAAGTCTCGAACGACAGCGAGGCCGGAGCATCGTGCGTAAGTCACTCAGCCAACTCATCTAGGCTGAACTCAGATCGACGTTTTTTGCTCACAAGCTCCACATATACTGACCGAGATCGTTTGCGATGCACCTCACTGTCGAGTGGCTCAATAGATTCACTAGTGGCCGGGGTAGAGATGCCTAAAGATGAAGATGTAGACGTTGTCAAGATTTCCTCGGGGCTGTACATGGATGTCCAATCCAAAGTCGTGTGGCTCTGGAGTTGCAGGCCAGAGTCCGCACTCTCATCCACATCTAATAGAGTGCCTAACCAAGCTTCTCGAATGGCCAAGCCTAAAACCAGGGCGACGTGTCTCGACACACTGTTGCCAATTATCTTGTATTGATCCGCGCGTGTACCAACAAGCACTTCATTATCGGGAAAACCCTGGGCCCGACGGGCTTCAAGAATCGTCATCGGTCGATTCTGTTCCCAATGATTTATAATACCGATTCGCGCGTCCGTCGGTAGACATTTTGTCGGAATTGTCCCGACGAGCCCGTGGGGGTCGATTCTCCCCCATCCTTTAGCCCCCGGCCTCGCTCTTTCTTTACCATCTACCGGAAACAGGAGACGTTCCGTTTTTGTTAAGACGCCTCCCCGCCATGCTTTACTAAAGCTCATTCCGTAAGGATGTGTAGGTATGCATTGGAGCTGCTTCCGCATTGCCCAAGTGTAGCCTATCGAAAGTCGATGATCTGGATATCCCACACAGTAATCCGCCTTGCCATCCTGTATATCCGGTAGGTCGCCGACAGCTTCTTTCATAGAAACGAAGTTAAAAGGAGTAGGCACTACTTTCCGACTGTCGAATGGTCGGCCGCATGACATTTCACCAAGCTTATAGAGAGATGTGTTAGGGGGATGGGAATGTGACGCCTTTGGTGCCTTAAGTGTTCGAAGATTCGGAGCCGTAAAAGCTAGAAAAACTCGAGTTCGTTTTTGTGGTGATCCGAATGACCAAGCATCGAGAAACAGCACCTGCAACTGGTAGCCCAAACCGACTAGAGCGCACACAAGTTGAGAGAAAACACAAGAATCGCGATGACTACTAGAGTTCACCATGTTCGGAACATTTTCGAGTACCCCATAAAGTGGACGATACAGCTCAACGAAGGACGCAAACGAGGCAACGAGTGATTGATCTATCACAAGTCAGCTATTGGCCTAAGGGGTAATATCTCAGCCGATTTTCGGCGTTCGCAGCAATAAGTTCAAGATATATTGATGGGCCGGGGATTCACGAGGGCAACAATACGTACTCTTTCGTTGATGTGTGGTTGTCCTATCCGGCGTCAGCGCCGAGAACCCAGGACAAGGCGACCCGCCAGATATAAAATGTACTTCTCCAGGCGCGGGGACTTTTCGGTCGCCTTCCAAAGCATGACTTAGCAAGTCATCAACAGAGCTTAGGAACGGCGTACAACGATTAGGGTTAGTATTAGCCATATACGAGTGAATAGCTCCCTCCCAGATGTCGTTTGTCCACCTCATTTCGACAGCACCTCCTTCCTCTATCCCTCGACCGAAGTTACCTCCTCCGCAGAAGAGATCTAAGCCTCGGAGTTTTTCAGTCTTGTCGTAAAAGGGGTTAAAGCCTTGACGAAACGATCCCAGAGGGATACTCTCTAACGGGCGATACTCAACAACACCTCCTACTTCGACCTCCTGGTGCGTTATGAAAAAAGCATCGCCAGTCCCGTTGCGATTATAGGGAGGTGGTATCTCTTCATCAAAGCGGAATGCCCTCACAACACAGCGTCGGTCAATCCTCGCACAAGCCATTTCAACTAACTGGAGTGAGTAGATGAGCTCATTTGGCGGAGCGAAACAAGCAGCCCTATCGACATCTTTCCTTCGCCGTAGCGGTCGCATTCGAGCATACTGCGATTTTTCTTTCTCGAGGAAGGAGTCTATGACGAAAGTCTCCAGATGCAAGTTTTCGGTCTCTGCCAATACGGTATCACCGACACGGTATTGATTTAAAGAGTCCAGCTCTTGTGAGAATACACTCTCATCACCGCAGACAAGGTGCTCCTGACGAAGTGATGCCCACCTGCAATCACTCGCGACATAAGTCTGACGCACGAAGAACTCTGCAGAGGTTGAAGGACTACCGAACCATTCCACTTTGTGAGTGGAAAGAACTTCACGTCCCTGTACTTTCGCAATGGCAGGGTGGCACGTGCAATTATCCGAAAGAAATAGCTCGTTCGCCCATGGATACTTCATCACCGAACAGGGTGTGTCGATTGGCTGATATAACCACAATACGTCGAATGATCGTTTGCCGGACGCCCTTACATGGACTTTTTGGACAAGGCCGAACCAACGGTACTGCCCATTGTAGTGTATGGATGACTCACGTTTCCATCTTGTATCTGTGGTGTTACCATCGTCGGGCAGCGTGGAAATGACATCGCCTTGTTTAATGCTTGCGATGAAAGTGGTCTGATCCCGAGAACCGCGCACTACGCTACGAAAGCCGCCGGGTTGCGCGAGCGTAGACTGGCACTGTCTAATAAACCCGTCCTTCATCGTCTTAACAGATATGTTAGCCTCTTTGGATTGTAATAGATCACCGAAAGCCATGTGAGAAAATAGGTCATAGACATAGGGCGTTACGATTGTTCTCGGCACGGCATGTCTCGACCGAATCCCGCCCTGGGTTTGGGGAGGGCATAAACGCAAGTTTGGTTGATAGTGATTAAGCGTTTTGACCTCTTTCCAGATATGATGGCGCGACGCCATCTCGGGGTCTAGTCCATTTACTTCTTCGAAGATATAGTCAATATTCGCAATAATGGCGCCTCGAAAATCCGTACTCCCATTGGTGGCGTACCATCTTGCGAACGCAGTCGAAGTTCTATGTTGACATACCATCCAGATACTGAATCTAGATTTGAAATCATGGAGAACGGCGCATTGGCTTAAATCTCGGCAATGCTCACAATAGTCGATAACATGTTTGGCAAGATCGGCGATCCACAAGAATGGTGTATGGTATCTCCGATACTCGGGTGCAGGCGACCGCAACTTATAGTAAACCTCCCTGCCTAAACTCTCGTTGAGCTTCGATAGAATCCAAATCTGGTCACCAACTGTATGCTCGTCTTCGCCATAGTTACCCACAGGTAGTTTGTGGAATAGGACCCTGCGGAGATAGAACTTGAGATCTCCATGCTGTAGAACGCCATCGAAATACATGCATTGAACGTTGCGAGACACGAGGTGCTGAAGCGGCCGCAGCTCGTTAGGATAATTAGTATTATCAATATATATCGAAAAATAATCCAATTCGAACTCGACATATTCGGTGGTCCTATCGTGAGTCCCCAATGATTCAAGTAGTGCAGCGACAGCGTCCCTCTCAGCTTTTTCAGGGACGGGCGGGATGAACCCCTCATAGTAGGAAGCTGGCTGGGTTAGAGTTGATGGGGGCAATGAAACAACCACACTTTCCCAGGGGGAGGTAGAGTTAACAGAGCCGGCCAACTCGAAAGTGGGCTCCATGATGCTGAATCATAAAAGGAAGCTCAAGCAGAGCCCAATTACCGCGTGATGTTATGGCGTAGTTGTATACATGTCTGGTCGTGCAGTTGCACACCCGGCCATCAGGAGACGAGATATTGCTGGAGCTTACTAGAGTAGATGGATGTTGTATGAGTAATAAGCTCATGAAGTCCTCAAAAAGGAGGTAGCCAAAGTGGCCTTGAAAAATGATAGGTACAAACGGAAGATCAACGGAAAGCAGTGGACCCTTTCCTTAAACAGATGCAGGAATGGCATCGTGAAGGAATAGCCAATGAAAGGGCGTCAGTTTCGTGTCAGTGGGGGGACTACGAGACCCATGGACCGGGGGAGCAACATTCCTTGCATATGACTATACCCAATATAGCAAGCGCCTACCCGACCACAAAGAACCTACACGAGGCAGGTACACACTTCTATCGAAACCATTAGCGGTTGCCCAGATAGTGAAACTAAGCAGGTGCCATATCCAGGTACTTATTGCCGATGTGTATGAGTACATATGTGCGCCACATATACTTGTAAATGCAGCTGAATGCATGTGTGTGTCACCGAGGCGTTCGCCTTTCTGCATGGTGTGCACATGTCTAGGCCCTACATGCATACAGGCAGGCGCGTCCCGAAACTGGAGCTTGTACAAGGTATGAGGGAACAGAATGCAATATTAAAGTTTCATTTATATCTATTCCACTTTCCTATCAGATGGCTTCGATATAAGTACACATAATCCATAACATGATTGAAGTCTCATGCCCATTGTCATACTAAATCGAATGAAATCCCAACTCCGGCTCTCCCATATATACAATCCTACTACTGTATTATTTCACCAAACTCGTACCCGGCGCCGTTAGGTTATACTCTTCTTAGAGACATTTTCTTGCTTAAATATTACTAGTTAGTACCTATTGTTAAATCTTAGGTACATCTAGGGCTTAATATTCATAGTACGGAGTATGTAGCTTCGTATATAAATATAGTAAGGATATACATTTCAAAATAACTTGCCAAGCCAATATTCTAACGGCGTCGGGTACAAGTTTGGTGAGATAATACGGTATATGACCACCAAGAGGTAGGTAATATGTTGTACCGAATCCTGCGCATACATATTCTGCTTAATAAGAGAAGGAATATTGAATTAAAACCTCTGCTGTCATGCAAGATATGTAGAGTCATAGGCAGTGCTATATATAATGTGACGTCACTTTTCCTGTTGGGGGGTTCTCCTATGTAGTTAGCACATTACCCTATGTACCTAACCTGCCTAAGGTAGTTTAGAGCTTGCGCTTCAATTGACGATAGGTGATGCGGATGAGACTCGCAGCGTTTACTCCCGTCGGAAGAATGAGCTTGCGGATGAACAGGATACCTTTGACGTTGACAGAGCTCACGAGCTGTTCATTCGTAGGAAAGGACTTGTTCTAGTAGAGGAATAATTTTGGAGCAAGGTGGGATTAATCGAATGAAACTATGGCAAAAGTATCATGTAGATTAGAGTACATATGTTATGTAATCAACCCAAAGACCCCCCTTTGTACATATACATTATCATGACCATTGTGAGCTTGTGAGCAAGGTTTAATGATTATTATTACTCTAGATATCGACATAATATACTAGGTTAGCTAGGTAACCTGCTTAGTTCAGGGAGCTGAAAAGACTATGCAACATCTATAGCCCAAATAACCTGAGTTAGGCTATACCTATCATCCCTATTATTGGTCATTTCACGATGGGCGGCTAAACAACAGGTTATCACCGCTAAGATAGTTGGGTGTCACAAGGATACACAATAGCCTCCATGGTCTCTGGTTAATGTAGGAATCATCTGATGTCTCGGTATCGAAATTCAGCCTTACCTTGTTCCGAAATCACTCACCTCGATCCGAGACATAGTTGGATGAGTGTATGTAGGGGTGTCCAGAATAGGCATGGCAGGCCGGCAACTATTGTCGCTGACGGCCGAGAACACGTCAAAATGAGGGAAGGAAGAAATTAAAAGTCTTCTAGTTTACCTTATTTGGTCTAATTTTACCTCTTGGCTTCATTGTTATGTTGATCCAACTAGGGGTGAGATCCGATCAAGGTAGATTGATTATATTTCTGTAGATTGTCCACTTTACTGTACATTTCTTGTTTTAGAAATAAACCCTCGCGATTATGCGTGACTTTAGGAAGTGATACAATCTCGCAATCAAGGCCCCTAGCAATAGTTTTGTTTCGCGAATTTGCAGGTCTTATTCTTCATTGACTCCCCAAACGACATCCTCCCATCCCTTCCTCCTCCTAATCTGAGCTCTCATATCTGCGTCCTGGTGCGGTCGCGCTGTCTGTGCGGACATCTTAGGCGCAGCGAAAGGTGGCAGTTTGAAGATCGAGCCGTCTGGCCTCGTAATTTCAAAGCCTAGAACAAGCATTACGAGGGTACCGAGTGTTTCGGCTACAGCTAGGTGTCGCCCTGGACACATCTCCTTGCCTCCGCCGAAGGGTATGTACGCCTTTCTCTGTAGCTGTGTCGAGGTTACCGGTGGTAATTGTGCGACGTCAAGTGTATAACTTTCATTCCCAGCCCCCCTTTTGTACGAGTACTTATCTTTATGGAACCGCCCTAGACGGAACGCATCCGGGATTGAGCCCCAGACTGATTCATTTCGGTGGCACGGGAACACGGGTACGAAGATGGCCGTGCCCTTCGTAAGGAGATATGTATGATTGTCCGTACTTGCTGAGATTTCTGTATCCTCGAGTACACGCCGGTGTAGCGTCCCGACCGCAACTAAACGCTGGGTTTCACGTAAGACTGATACCAAAAGCGGGCAGAGAACCTCTAGACGGTCGTTCAGGATGCGAGCCTCGCGTTTGTATCCTCGTCGCTTGTTTTCCTCATTAGCGGGCGCCAGCGTCACTGCAGCGAGTGCATCCTGGCGGGCTCGGGCCAGTAACGCTGGGTCACTAAAAACGTAGGCGACAGCCCAGAATGTAGTTGGCACCGCGCTAACAAGCCCTCCATGGATGATAACGAAATGTGCGGCCGCGATATCAGTCGGCAGGAAGCCGGCCTCACGCTGCATAGCGCCCGTTGCGCGTGTCATAGCCGCAATATCCGAGTCCCGATAGTCGGAAGACTGGTCATAAGCTGCGTCGAAGTAGCTCTTCAGCGCTGCCACTAGGAGTTTGTGATTCTGCGCAGACCTCCGTCTTCCCACTCCAGTTATATTGAAGCGCCGTGACGGGTTTGTCTCATACGCCCTAATATGAGGATATTAACAATGATTTCCCAAAGATGTTAAGAGAAGACGTGAATGACACAGTCTCGCTTGATGGCTTACCAATAAGTTTCTACAAGAGAGCGATCATTTAACCATGGATTATTCCGTGCCCCGAGTAGCACTGTTGTTTTAGTTAACGTCATGATGTCTCTGAGCCATATCCAGAGGCTGTCGACCTCGACTGCCGGTCCTTGCGGGGGAAAGTACATCGACATCTGCTTCAACTGTACGGTATTCATATTTCGGAGGTGTTGGCCACTCATGTAAGTGGAAAATATTTGCATGAGCTGCCCATGCATACCCCCCTCTGCGTAGGCAATGCGTGCTTGATGGGAAAGCTCATCCATTTGCTTGACGAAGTCTATAATAAATGGCCCGAAGCTTAGATGGCGGTTGGTGAACGCAGCATTCACAAGCACCGGCGAATTTATCACATAAACCTTCTTGTTTAGTAGTCGCATTGTATAGATAGGTAGTCTAAATTCGCGGCTAAGGGTTCTCTGTTAGTCTATCTGATTCTCTCACAACCAGCCACGGAAGATTGTAGTACTGAAGTGATTCTAGATAGCCGTGTGAATGCCTTAAGAGTCCCCAGATATGTCCCACGAGAAATATCCGAGGTTTCAGAATAGGTGGCTCTCGAGGGTCGAGCTTCTGAGAAAGATTGCGACTTAAATATGCTACTATCAACGCGAACACAATAACCAGCCACTTATGGTGTGACATAGGGGCGCAGAGCCATTGCACTAGTGCGGTAGTAGGAAACGTAAATATAGAAGCCATGGTGAAGATACGTTTCGGTCTGTAAGGTGGTGTGAATAATATAACTTTATGAGAGGGACACCTAGTGGTTTGGAAGCTTCGAGGTCGAACCGCGCAGTTGTCAAATCATGGGCAAATTTATACGCATTCGTAGATGCCACAGAGAAGTCGATCTATACAGCCCCTCGTAATAGAGGGATCGGCTAAATAATAGACCGAGTAATCCCTGGTGTAAATCGATATGTTCTTCTGTTGTACTATAACTTAGAACTTAGACTTTAGAGGTCATCTGAATACTCTACAATATGGTCGCCTTTGGAGAAAGCACTAGTTCCCTTTCTCCACTATGTCGCTACTTCACTCCTCCGTGGGAGTAGACCACTAGGCTCCAATATTCAACTTATCTTGCTCATCACTTACAATAGCCTTACAGCATCGCGAACTGTACTGATACCCTACCAACTATGAGAAGTTTTATGCCGTCGAACCGTGCCCACGAATAGCAGGGTAGAGTGAACAGCTTCAAGTCTGCCTATTATTATGAGTGTAATCCTTAATGCAGCATCCCAGTTTAGGTTCGCATAAGTTGGTAGCATCGAAATGATCCAAATGGAACATAACTGAAAAACTCCACACTAGGACTATGTAGGCAACACGGTGAGATTATAGTGTTTGTCCTTGGTAGTATTGTTGATCGTCTGTCTTTCCGGCAATACCCGAAAATAGATGCAGCCAGGGTGCTAGAAAACCGTCTCCAGCGAATCAGTCTATAATTCACACCTTCATAGTAGTTTTGACCCCTTCGCTATGGTGACACAAGCGTACGTGGGGCATGCGTGGTTGATTTTCTTCGCGTGTAGATAATACTTTGGTGTCTGCATAGTATAGTGCCAAGATCTTAAAACCGCATCTCGCGGTAAAAATCTAGAACCACCTTAGTTCCTCTCCAAGGATGAATGCTGCAAAGTCAGGGCTGCAATGTAACACACTAGCATATCAGATAGTACAGCGTCTATATACAAACGCGCACACTCTATCGTCTGCAATAGGCACAGGTCACACAGGAGTATACATCGAGATTCCGCCCCTGTCATATGATGTGCCCTGCGAATGGCCCAGATTTCTAAACGGTTGTCGACGTGAAACCTGATTCACCTAGATAAGGATGGATGGGTAGTAGAAAACAACTTTACGAACTCGCCTAGCTGAGCTTTTCTGCTTTCCCCCCTCGCGATAATCTTATTACTGCCGAACTAGATAATCTAAGAAAAACAATCACCTAATGGAATCCCGCGGTGGTGTATCCCAACCTAGCCTCGGAAAAGTCATGGTCGTAGGTGGAACTGGGTTTCTTGGCCATCACATAGTCGACCTACTTGTCGAGCGCTACCATACCGAAGCCATATTTGTTGTAGACCTGGAAATAAAGCGCAATAGGCGACCAGCCAAAGACGGCGTCCAGTATCACAAGGCCGATATAACCAACTTAGAGAATCTACTCTCTGCATTCAAGCGTACAGCCCCAGACGTTGTTATACACACTGCATCGCCGCTGCCACAAGTAGATACTGAGTCGACGCGCGAGCTCTATGACAAGGTCAATGTGAGGGGGACACGATGCGTTATTCAGGCGTGCCAGGCTAGCGGCGTCAAGGCTCTCGTGTATACAAGCTCAGCAAGCGTAGTCAGCAACCACACATCAGACGTAGTCAACGCTGATGAAGGGCAAGCTCGAGTTAGGGGTAAAGACCAGCCTGAGTACTACGCTGAATCTAAGGTAAGTCTAGGAGTCTCGGTCATCTCCCTTTTATCTCTATCTTGTTATCACATGATCATCACAATTAGCTGATTTCCTCCCCCTACTGGTGCTCAATATAGGCCCAAGCAGAGGATTTCGTAATTTTAGCAAACCGCCAACACCCGTTCAATCTGTTTACTGCCGTCATCCGACCCTCGGCGATCTTTGGCGAAGGAGACCAGATGATCCTACCACGATTGATCAATATTTACCGCGAGGGGAAAGCGTACATTCAGATCGGCCGCAATGAAAACCTTTTCGACTTCACCTACGCATATAACGTGGCACATGCTCACCTGCTCGCCGCAGAGGCCCTGTTCAAATTAAGTAAACAAGGAGCTATTGTCACAGGAGATCAGAGCCAAGGGCCGTTACCAAGTGTGCCTGATAGCAAAAAGGTGGATGGAGAATGCTTCTTCATTACTAACGGGAGCCCAGTATATTTCTGGGACTTCGCGCGTAGCGTTTGGATATCCGCAGGGTTCCCATATGATCCACGGCGCGTATGGGTGCTTCCTCTATTTATAGCATTGATGATAGGGTTTCTGGGAGAATTAGCTGCCTTTCTCCTCAACAGACCAGCAACACTGACCCGTCAGCGGATTGCGTTCAGCAGCATGACACGATATTACAACATATCGAAGGCCCGTGAGCGTCTAGGCTACGAACCCCTGGTGCCATTGAACATCGCCGTTCAAAGGTCGGTAAGGTGGTACCTTGATCAAGAGAGGACTGTGATCGAAAAGTCCGCGGAGGAGATGTCAGAATAAGTTTATAGGTTAGGGCTTGGTCGCATTGGTTTCTAAATCCCCCTTTCAAAGTATGGATTCAATTTTTACACGAAGTCGATGGCTTTACAAGTAGTATCGGTGCTATACCAGTGTTAAGAGGCATGTCGATAATTCTAATATTATATATTAAACGGTCTCCTTAATAGCCTTTCAGATGGTGGCCGACCCTACGAGCTATGACTTGCCTTAATGAGGGACCGTGACAATGCCTACCTTTAAATTGGTAAATTAAGAATCGTGACAGAACAGTGCACCCTTGAGATAATACTTCATATATTATTCATACAACTTTTCATTCACATCATATCTATATTTTCAAAATGACCCCCTTGTTTGAGCCGTCGTTGCTTCATGAGTCCAATCAGTCACCGCTCTTTTTGTCAAACGGTGTTCTACATCACGATAAGTAGATGTTCATCGTACCCATTTATCGGTCTCCGGTTCGGCTTAGGCGAGCTGGCACTAGCGTCCTAATTGAACTTGAGCGGTCATCTACCGATTTTGTAGTCCCCGTCCACCTTTCATTCCCCGCCACGTCAATGCTCAACCGCCCACTTACTGGCATCGGCAAGACAGAAAGCTCACTGCTTTCTTCCATTTCCAACGTCCTGAGGGTTTCGACTAAATTCTCGTGTAGTAACTTTGCCCTTTTACGGAACCCGGAACCCTTGGGCGCATGTCTGGCTGCCATTTCTCTTTCCTTAGCGTGACCTGCTATACGTTCTTTCTGGACGAATAGAGCGCGGAATGAGACAACACATGCTGTAATGAATGCTTTAATTCCTTTAGTGAATGCTCTTGAGGATGGATATATCATAGTGTCATTAATACTCACAAACTACCCATTCTACGCTGAGCCAGAACCATACCCATGGGACACTCGCTACTGTCTCATCTGCACCACCATATGCGCTAGTCCGGACGATGGTGACGGCGATTGTGAGGAGGACAAGAGAAAATACCGCCGATAGGACATACTTCTTCCTAAGAGTGATTTTTGTGCCCCAAAGTATTGAAAGGGGGAAAGCGAGGACTACCAAGAATGTTAGTTAGCCAAGTCGACACCGTGCGGATATTCGTGACAATTTCATGTCTTACTTAGTGCGTCAGATATAACATCAAGGGCGACTGATAGTTTGAAGATTGCCTTGTCTCTTTCGGCCCCGGTAGATGCACAGACAGTCGTAATGTACTCTACTGAACCGAAAAAACAAGAAAATCTCCCTGTCCCCAGTATGACGGCGAGAGAAGCAACTGTGACGAACAAGAATATCCACCAGAGTACTAAGAATTTTGTTATCTTGCTTCCAAGGCGATAAAAGAAAACAAGAAATCCTAGTTTTATGAGCCATATGCCGATATAGCAGAGAATAAAGAAGACCCCTAGCGCATGGAGGTTTTTCTGCACAGTATAGGGGAAGTCAGGACCGGGTATGAGTTGCCCGGCTTGTACAGTGGCCACGGTATATACCGAAGACAGTGACAACTGAGCTAGTATTGGATTGCCGAGAAACACAAGTAAGGATGCCAGCATGAGCCAGTCATCGATAAGGAATCGACGATGACAGAGTATTCGGATGTGGGCTCGACAGCCAAAAGCGATAACGCAGAGCGCAAATCCACCCCAGAGTAGACCCTACGTTATTTAGCTTATCACGATTCGATGATCAATTTGAGATTGGCTACTTACCTGAAAGGTTTCCAATGATACAATCGGTTCCTTTGCTAAATACTGACTGGCCATGTTGCTTGCAGAAATCCTGAGAATAGAGTACTGAACTTGAGGAAAGATCTAAGCTGTATCTGCTATCTCATATGAGAGAGCGCTTATATGTAGTAAATTGGATTTAAAGGCTTAGATCGTGGCGCGTAAGGAGGTAGGGTTAGGCCTTAGGCATGCGTTTGGGGGATTTTTTCCAATATGGCCCAGTATTGCTAGTATACATGTAAATGCTAATAATATCTCAACAATACTAAGAGCAAGACAATCTCGCAAGAATCATCAGACTCTCCATATAGCAACCGAATACGGCCCCCACTCGTCATAATATCTAACCTGCTTCACACTCCAGACTCGTGATTATGGGAAGTGAGGGCACTCTGATGCAGGCAAAGATTCACCGGTATATTCCGGGAAAGAAGAGGCGGGATGGGGGAACTATTGGAGATGTGTAATAACAACGTAAGCTATGCAGTGTACATGAACGGTTCTTGTGTGACGCGACAGCTCACGGCAATACTACCCAACATACCTAAGAGTACATTTGGGTAGGGGGTACCAATGTCGTTGATTCGTCTTAAACGGCCTATGCAGATTGAAGCCAACATAATATGCATGATCGGATATTCCGTTCTTTTCTTTTAGGTCCACGATAATTGTTTTAGTATCAACTCGATGTGAATAATTGCATCCTTAATACCGCATACCAATCCTTCTTCCTACCGATGTTAGGGTGATAGACCAATCATTGATGATGAAAGTATGGCATCTTTCGGAGTTCTTGTTATTGTTAAAACGTGAATCCCACCTTATCGGTCCGACTTGAATGTTGGCACCATAAGTAAACTCGGTAAGAGGAAAAGTTACTTAATTATCAGTAGGGCGGATTCGGTGAGATATAGCATTCTAGACACCGCCAATCTACGTAATATGAATACCTTACCTGGATCATACTATAGGTGCCAGGATACGCTGTATGCGGTGGTGTGGTATTGCATCGCTGTACCATCTTCGAATTTCACAAACCGCAGAAATGACTATTTTTAAGCCCCTCTTCGGGGTGTGTCACACCACCTATATGATAAAATTGCTGAGCTTCCTTTTTCAGGGTCAATAGCAAGCCCCTCACTCCTCACTTCTGTGTCTTTTCCCTCCAATTACCAACCTCACCTTCTTAAGAACCCCCGCCGTAGTGTAGCGATAATAGCTAGGACTATTCGCTTAAAGTGCATTTTGTGCGTTGCACAACTCTGTCTGTTGAAGGAGGTTGCCTTAAGACGCACGGTTCATACTACTATTATTGAGGTACCCAACTAGATTCCACAAAAGGCCACCCTAAGACTCTAATGGCTATTACATGTATTACACTGGACGGGATCTACTTGTCACACAAGAACCCTGAAGCCAGTTAGTTGGTGGGTCATTCCTGGGAAGATGCTGGAATAGTCGGCTTGCTCTTCACATCGATTTATGACTACGATTATGTCCTAAATAAGTTTCTATCCAAGTGTAATAATCTAAACGGTTATGAATTAGTGCTCTTTTTATTGCACCTGAGAAACCAAAATGCTCACGTCGTAACGAATAAAATTATTATAGCCTGAGGATTTAAGCCTGTCCGTTTGTGTTCTTTTCTTCTTGGGGCTTTAACTTCCTGATATCCGACCAACCCATACCCCAAGAGCACGCTAGATACACCACCGCTAAGGCTACCGAGAGATAGAATGCCGCACTTGTTGCTCTGGAATAGGCTTGTAACAACTTTGGGATATATTCCACAGGCACGACGGATCGAAATGATGTGGCGCCCGTGCCGATTATAAGGTCTGCCGACACCTGGGGTACGATTTCGGATAGGGCTTTCCGAAGCTCGCTCGTAAACACGACATTAGCAACAGTGAGAAAGACGGATCCGCCGAATGTTTGTGAGAAAACGATGAGAGACATGCCAATGGGCACCAGGTCAGGCTCAAGGACCGCCTGCACCGCGATCATAGGCATTTGGATCCCGATTCCGCGACCGAATCCAAGAAGGATTTGGTACCCAACCCACTTTTCCGTAGGGGTTGTGGGATCAAGTAGAGACAGAAGACCTCCCCCAATCGCTACCATGACACCGCTGAGGAGTACAGCGGGTAAGCAGTAACCAATATTTTTGACTAAATGTTGAAAATCATATGTTAGATGATAGATCATGGTTTGGATATATCGTGTTGCAGTGAGACATAGGGATGGAACATACTTAAGATGCCTGAGAGCGCCGAACTCACCAACTGGCTCAGCACACTTGGGAGTAGATAAACTCCACTCTGTACAGGCGACGCACTTCTGACAGCCTGAAAATATATCGGCAGGTAGTAAGAGTGCACCAGTAGCGTAGATGTCATGAACCCAGCAACGAGATTGCTGCTCCATACGACGCGCTTTGAGACAAGTTGAAGGGGAATCATGGCTCTCTCCCCCCTTCGTCGCTCCCATAATATAAAGAGACAAGCTGTGACTAAACCACCGACCAGGAGCCCAATCACAGGAGCGCTATCCCATGAATGTTCATGGCCACCGTATTGCAGTGCGAGTAGAATCATGATTAGAGCAGGTGCGAGCAGGGAGAATCCGAGTAGATCGAGGCGATAGACAAGTTCAAGCAAGCCGATACGTTTAGAGGAGTGCTCTGGAATTGACGTGAGCAATAGGAAGCCGCTGGCGATGGCGCCAATAGGTAGGTTTATCCAAAAGCCTGTGCTCGCTGTGTCAAAACGGTAAGATCCAATACAGTCGCTAGAAGACTTACACCATCGCCATGTTGCATAATCTGTAAATACGCCCCCGACGAGCGGTCCGGCTACACTTCCGACATAGGCCACTAGACATAATTCGGTTCAGTATCAAGCCTACATGGCTACGAGGACAAGCAAACGATCATCTTCGCACTTACACCCAATGACAATTCCCGTGACGGTAGGCCGTTGAGAGAGCGGTACTGACGCTGCGATAATCGTCAGTGCACCGTTCATGATACCGGAGGTGCCTAGGCCAGCGACTGCTCGCCCAATAATGAAGACGGTAGATGAGCGAGCAAAGCCGCACACGAGGGACCCAACTTCCAGGACCGTGATAAAGGATAAGAAAGTCCACTAGAGGGATATCAATACTTGGAAGCGAAATACGATAAACTCAGCCGTACCTTGGTGCTTAAGTTGGAATAGAAGTGCCCTGTTAGGGGTTGCAAAGCCGCACTATAATGTCCCAGCGTTAAATTCGTGTGCCGAGGGTGGGAAAAGGAATGAATTGAGATTCAGCGTGAGGCCGCACCTAGCAAGTGTGTATGCGCTGCCATACCAGCCGATATCTGGAAGAGATGAGAATTCGTCGGTGATCCGTGGGATTGCCTAGGTAGCTTTAATGAGCAATCGTAACAACTACTATGCCGTTGGATCACGGCCCATGAAGTTCCCCGACACGTACTGTGGCAATAATAGTCATATCGAGCAACATAATGAAGGAGGTCAGAGTAACCGCGATCAAAATGGCCCATAGCTTAGCGCCAGATGGGAAATCCGTGATAACAACATTGTTTTTCTGTCGATCATGAGTGCTGCCAGGGCCTTCGCCTGTGACACTTCCTGCTACTGCCATGTTGGAAGGCAGCTAATGCGTTGCAGGGAATTTGTGGCGAATGTTTTGGCAAAGAGGTATTGTAAAGCAGGGCCATAAAGATATGTGACACCCTGCTAAGTTGCTCCAAAATATACAAGGGGAAATAAGCGACTTACCGTAGCTCAGATAGCTCTCCCCTCCCCGCCACTTTTGAAGCGACAATTGTAAATTGCTCCCTGGAGTAGCTCAACCGCCTTATCGGAGGGGGTGCGAGCGTCAGATGTGCTGTTGGTGCTACATTAGAAGGTCTACCTCTGGCTCGTTTATTTGTCTAAGCCCCTATTCTTATTCGGTTGATTTTCCATGTCACGTCACATAGTCATGTGGACAAGCAGCTTAAAATCAAATGAATATTATTTTTAGGGCTTGAGTTTGCTGAATCTTATCTACTAACAATAACATGATCTATAATCAATACCACCCCCTCCTCTAGAGATTGTGGCGATTGGTTATATGGCGGGTTTGCGAGACAAACTTAGCAGCCCACATTGCGACCCCAACCCATGCGTGGGTACTTAAACCAGAAACCGATAGCTGAGGTTCTCCTGCTTATGACTGTTTCGCCGGTTTAGTATCACCGTCTAAAGCCGCTCTTTCCTGACGCATAATATCTATATACACTTTATCGGAGAACCAAGTAGGTAGTAAGCCAAGTAATTCGCCCCCAAGCTGTTGCAATGCATGCGCCCAGTAGCCGACGACGATATGGTTCCCATTCCCCACTCGTGCCAGCGCAGCTTTCGCCATGGTCTCTGCATTTGGTACGAAAAGAGAAACGGGTTCGGTACAGCCTCTCGCGCCGGTGACCCGACCAACTTTGATGCCTAGAATTTCGACATCGTCACCCATCCCCTCCATCTGCAGCTCTAGGCGCAGGGCACGGGTAGTGGCCATTAGGAATTGTTTGCTGGCTGTGTAAGAAGCGAGCAAAGGGAAACCTTGGTCTACCATAGTACTGATGTTGATTACCAGCGATGGGGAATGCCGGATTAAGCTAGGGAGAAGCGCACGCGTAAGGTGTAACGGGAACAGGGCGTTAAGACTGATATTCCCAGTGATTTTAGATTCTGGGGACTCCCATACTGGTAAGCAGACAGGGTTGACTGGGCCGCCACCGACATTGTTCACGAGAACAGTGAGATTGATATCATCTAACTCGCGTTGGATTGTTGCGAAGTCTAGCGATGCTGACTCCTCCTTGTCTTCACGGCGAGGGCCAAGACAAGGCGTGCACGCTACAGTACTAGCATCGGCGATGAGAATTCTGAATGTACGCTGAGGGTATTTGTCTAAGAGGTCGTCCCTGACTTGGGAGAGCTTCCAATGGTGGCGGCCATGTAGCACGACATTAAAGCCATTAGCAGCAAGCTCATAAGTGAACGCACGGCCAATGCCGTCGGAGGCGCCGGTAACTAATGCCCAGGGAGGTCCCTCTTCATGTGATACGTGATGGAAGCGATCAAGCCGAGAAGGGCGTAGGTAAATAACAATCAGCTTGAACAACTTAACGCAGAAGAATAAGATTGTGGAGAGGCCGACGAGGCTGAGTACTTTGTCTGCCATTTCAACGACCCAGGTGATCTGTACCCGAATGATGAGAAAAGGACGGACAGTGCTGAGACACAGACTGAAATGATTAGATTAATACCTCTCTCAGTACCCCATCAACAAAGGGGCAGAACATATTCCGCGTACATGCATGTGTGTAGATGCTCCGTGATTGGCCAGTGCCTCCTAGACACCCTGTTCATCTATACTCCCTGCATGTATGAGGTTATCGATATCCAGAATATATTGCTATATTGGATTTATACATTAACAGCATTCTGGGAACTCAGAGGGCAATTGCTATATCAATCAATGATATCTAGATCGTTAACACAAGGTAGATCTTGTCGACGACGAGTCACTATTAACAATAGCAGTCGAAATTCGCTTAATTACTATCGTGGTTTATTTAGTATTTTCAACGTTCCATGATATTTCTGTTATCCCAAGAGAAGATGTCGATTTCGAATATGTCAAGTTCACTTCGTCCACCCATCACAGTCCCAATATCGCCCTTCCACTTGATTAGTCATAATATGCCTATCTTCAGTATGTTAAGTAATGACGTTAGGACGATATGTAAACTATCATGTGTGGTAACATTGGGGAGGGATTCATACCTGTCTTCGAGAATCCAGTTCCGGCCCCCATATCTATAAATGGTTTGTTTATTAGGCCTTGTAACGTAAAACTGGAAGTTTCGAACTGGTGCCCTCCTTGTTTGCACGCGAATATCTACCCCATGGGCTTGCCACCTGGGGGGCGAATCTATCGGCCCCGAGGAATGGACCCTCTCACTGCAAATCGGGCTCATCTCGCTCTCTGATTCTTGACCGGCTGGTGGCTTCGTTGTGAGCAATAATGAAAATAGCTAAGGGGCGAGAGCTATAGCCTATAGTATACAAGAGCGGGAGACAGCTTTTCTATAAGTTCTATATAGAACGCATCTGCCTACTTTACTATTCTGTAGATATATTACCAAAATACATGCTCATTTAAATACTTATTATTTTACTCAGCGGCCACTCAATAAATATTAGGGAGTCCACGGCCATTCAAACAAGATCACAACAATTCTCCTGCTACTGAAACCTCATTCCTATCTCACTCGACGAGCTATGTAAATGCTATGGCAGACATCGAAAGTCAACAATTGTACTATAAGTATCAGCCTCTAGCAAATGGTCATATCCGTATTCTGCTAGTTGAGCCAGGGGCCGCAGAAGAGCCCTTGTTCGGCCGACTTCTTCATGGCGAAGTCGAGTCCTTCGACTGGGTAGTTAGGGACCTGACTACTCACCGTGACGAGAGAATTACAAGTTTGACAGGCGATCGCAGTTACTTCGCCGTCTCGTACGCTTGGGGCCAGCCCACATTTACCAAGATTTTACATACACCTGATGGGCTGCTACCCCTAACACCGTCACTGTATGGCGCGCTGAGACGCTTCAGGCGGACCGAAAGGCCCATTGCACTTTGGGCTGATGGTGTTTGCATCAACCAGATGGACATCCCCGAGATCAGTCAGCAGGTGCGTATGATGGCAACTATTTATGAGACCTGCGAGACTGTGCTAGTGTGGCTCGGAGACGATGAGAAGACAACATGCGGAATATTTTGGTTGCTTCAGCAAATGGAATCCTTCAATCGCGAAGGATTGTTGAAAGACGCGTCGACTAGTAGCGTCGAGGATCATCCTACTCTTGGATTGGCCTTGAGTTCAGGGGGAGCTTGGATAGTTTGTGAAGCTTGCAAGCATCCGTGTGTTCGTTTTTGGGAACTTGATGAGATTCTTGAGGGACTTGAGAGCATTCTTGGTCGACCGTATTTTAGGCGCCTATGGGTGAGTAAAGTCCTACTGAGGCACAAATATCTATGTATACATGCTCTTTATTCTGATTTTCTTCATCTCCAGCCCCTACAGGAGAGATTCGTCAAAGCCCCTCAGGTGACGTTCTACGAAGGCCAACACAAATTTGGGTTCATGATTTGTGAGTAGCACCCGTACCCGTTTCGGCGCATTCCTATATTTGCCACGGAGTTGTTGTCCCGTCTCGAATCTAAATTACTTACACTAGTTGAATTAGTGGTCGACGGTACTATGACGGTTCTACAATCATTCCTGTCAGCTTTGTATCAAAGGGGTTATCATTCCAAGACCTTCAGTGCCGCGATGTCCCGCCTTGCTTCTTTTGATACCCTCATCAGTTTCCAAAAGGTGACGCAGTATATCTGGCCAGGTAATCTTCTGACGGTAATCCTTCATACGGCGCCATTCGAATGCTCTGACTCACACGATCGCATATACGCCCTCCGCCGTATCGCTAGCCTTGAAAATACTTACGAGCTTACCCCTGATTATGACTTGGCTCTTCCCACGCTCTGGCTCAAGGCAGCGGTCATTATCCTCGGCCAGCATAACGCATCTATGGAATGCAGGTCTGTTGTACTTGCCCTTGCAGGCTTGAAACCCGCATCACCAGAGACTTCGTGGGTTCCGGATTTTGGGGCCCTGCCCCCAGTAGCCTATGCTAAGGCCAATCGCTTCAAGACGTATCATCGTGTGTTCAAGGCGGGCAGAGCTATGATTAGCGAATCTGAAACCTCCCAGCAATGCGAGTTCAGATGGACACTGAAACAAGATACCAAGGCCTTGATTGTGCGTGGGATCGTACTTGGTACTGTGACTAGGATCTTGTCCTTCTCACAGCCGCCCTCTCTACCGTGGGATATGTCAAAAGGAAAACGTAAAGAGCGGCTTTCCTGGTACCTAAAGTGTCACGAATTCTGCTTTACTAGACAAGACCACCTCCTGAGCTTAACGCCCGACCAGATGGGTGACTTGCTCACCCAAGGTCATCGCACGGTCATAGAAGGCGAGGGTACTCAATTCCCTGATATTAAAGGGCCACCCGGAACAACTAGTAACACTGACTCCGAGTTGGAGAATATTGTATCGGCATTCTTGGACGAGCAGCCCGACCAGGAATTACAGATGACGGCCGACGGCTTTTGCGCCACAGTCCAAGCAGTCGATCATCTCCTCGAAAAGACTACTCCTCAGGATAATATCGTTATGGATCCCGGGCGATTAATTGCGCAGTCGTCATCCGGACATTATAGCTGGGTCCCGGAGAGTACACATTCGGGTGATAGCATCTGCCTCCTCGAAGGCGCTGCATCTCCATTTGTGTTGCGTTGCGATAAGGGAGGTTGCTGGCGTGTAGTTGGAGACGCGTATGTCGAGGGCATTATGAGAGGGGAAGGTTGGCCGCACGATGTTTCACAGCTCACGAGTTTTGAGATCCTCTAACACGTTTCGTAAAGAGGCATACTGGCGACTTAATAGCTTGAGTAGCGGTACCTAGTAGCTATTTTCTGGTTACATACTGTAGGTGGTTTTAGTGTACAGATTGATTATGTGACAAGTCCTTACTAGCATTATTTTCAGAGCGCTCAGCTTTCTATTGCAGGGATTGTCGTACTGCCGTAACAAGCCTGCCTCCATACCAATTATTTATTATTATAAGCCTCAATTCTTTCACCTCATCATCTTTCCCATCGCTTGCCTTCTTCTTTCTGCCACCCAGATCCCTGCAATATTATGACTAATTAAAAGTGAAGATCCTAGGAATTTCATATCAATACAGTTCTAAGTCATGTTCGAATTATTGAGTAACCTGGTGAGTGATATTACTACCGGGCCCGAGAGACGAAAAGTGAAACAGTATCTCGATGCAACCACTCGCGGTAGGTGACAAGCTACCTAGCGACACTTAGAAACATATCAATTACCTGACGTGAAAGAGATAGACACCGTCTATGCTGACCTCGCAAAACTCCTATCGTGGCAGCTGAAAAGGCCACAATTTCTCCAAGAGACGTTCGACCAATACTGCGTCGAGGACCCATTATCACATGAGAAATGTAACTATATGGCGTTTATCAAATCAATGGGGATATCTACTCACGATTCGAATAGGCTGGACAGCGGAAAGCTTCCATAGCCATATCCGAAGTGCACCTTCGGCTGGCGCGATCTCCGACGCCGCAATCGCGCTTCTCTGGAGGAGTTTCCATTTCTACGCCTACCACCCATTCACTCGTGACTCCCAACAGCATGCCAACGTCAAATTTGACGCCTTCAAACGCGCGGCTCTATTCACTGTCTATCAATGCGATAGCTTGCTCGGCACTCGCGAACTTGATTGGTATTGGCGCGAGAGTAGCGCGTTCTTCCGCAAAGCCGGGTTCACGCGGATCTTCAGAAGCATTGCGGTTCCCGAGAATGAGTTCCCGGAGCAGCAGCAGGAAATGGACATCACTTCTTCTGCATTGAGCGACGCCATGGATGTATTGGTCATGATCGGCCCTCAATTCATTCATTCTGTCCCTTCAGAATCTCAGCTTGGATCTGTGGCACGAAGGTTATTCGCCGATGGGCCTGCTGTGTCGCAAAGAAATGTGGTCATGCGGAAAGACATATTGGTACTTATGGATTTGTTGCTTCGCTTACGATTGCAGGAAGAGAGATGGGCTGGTTCTTACCATTTCGGTACTGTTGTGGAAGCCGAATCCGCAAGGGGAGATTTAACCGAGGCGATAGTAGACTGTCTGACTGGGAGATGCAACGAACAGTATGTCACCATTCAGCAACTTTCTAAACAGATGGACCTGATGGTAAGAATTTCAATGTACCGAATACGAGGTTATACTAATGGTATTGCATAGCCTCATTTCCTCTTGCGGTTCCAACAACTATGGGCGGTCTTGTTCCAGCCTACGGGGGCTGCTGATGTGTCAAAGCTCACCGTCGACAAAGCTGGGCTAACAAGCATCGGTGGAGCGATCTCTCTATTTGCGCCTCATATTATAGTTGATCACGCTGGTCGTCAGAGGTCAGACGAGCAAGATACACGGCTCACTTTGGAGGTAGCACAGATCTCACCAGACTCGCGGGACACGACTATGCGTCGTCTACGCCAAAGTATTTCTGATGATTCAACTGCGCACATCGTACTATTCACTACGACTGCAGATATTAACACTCCCAAGACAATCATAGGTGCTTACTTGCCTAGCCCAAGTACAACTGAAGTCACAAACGCTCATTTACCTATTAAATTGGAAACTCCGCATATCATTTTCCAACTTCAACCAAGTTTCCGCCTACTACAGTGGGCTAAACGTCAGATGTCGCGTGCGGATCTGATTACATCGGGAGGGGAAGTCTCTGCCGATGTTATTGTGCCAGAGGGAGATTCAGAGCTACCTTATCGCATAGGTGATCCTTTAGGGCAAGGTGTAGGCCTTCGGGTTGATTCTAGGAAAAGAGCAGTTACGTTCATGAAAACTGTAGGGACGTACTATGTGGAGATGCCAGTAGGTGGAGAGGACGACTCTGAAGATAGCTGGGATGTTACGGTCCAGAATGCTCATATGAATATCTTCACTTTGCCAAGTGTTGAAAATAAGAATAACGGATAATGAGCCTGGAGACTCTGACGAAAACTGGCTCCTTGGTTTAAAGAAGAGTGAGCTTTTGAAAGGGTGTAGGAAGATCGTGCTGATACGTACAGCGAGATGACGAGAGCGAAGTACGCAAATATTTTTCCCCCTTACTGGTATCTACTGGACGTACTGCTAGCAGAAATCAGACAAAATACGGGTAGCCTGGGAATAAACATGTAAGAAACTCTTGTGTTGGAAGACCCAAAACAGTTTTGATCTCAAATGTCTACCCTTCTACAATTGGGTAGTGTAGAATATGCAAGAAATAAACCCTTAAACAAAGTTTAGTGGTAGAAAGCCTAATATTTACTACCATTAACCTAGATGAGCTAAAAGCGAACACCAATAGCGCTGCTAGGAGTCGAACCTAACTCACTATTGAATTCACATGGTATATACTCATCGTTCCTTGGGCTTTGCTAGCATTGAGATCTATGCTTTTTTTTAATATAATCTCCACTTTGATATTGAAAAAGAAGATCCTTAAGGCACAGAAGCTACCTTTAAAAAGCAAGCCAATAGAAGCCTGAAATCAAACATTTAGACCGTTTATTATTTTAATATACCCTGCTTTCATTTCAATCCTGCCGTAACAACAAAAGCCAATCTTGTAGCTCGCAAGTGCGTGCTTACTGCAGGCAGGTAGAGACATGTCATCGCCATTTTATTCCGGGCCAGGGCCTCTCACCTACGCTATAGTTGCTAAGCTTTCCATAGGATATAAAGACATATTTGACTATCCCTCACAGTGCCTGCAAGTCAATTACTTCATTTTTTTCTACATCAATACCACCGTCGTTACTTTTATTGCTAGAAGCTTTTTCTTGTAGCATATAACCATAATATTAGTACTCCACGTACAAAAGCCTCTGCTGACTCATCGTGGCTAAACCGTGGCTGTGCAGGTGCTGCTGGGTAAGAAATACCCCGCCCCCACCAACAATACTTTTCCCTCAACTTCATCACCAATTACGCATTTTACGTGTTTCAAGGCTGGCCAACATGTCGTCCTTCAATTCGTGGGAGGATGACCCTGCGGCTCACGATGAGCCCGAGAGACAAAACCAAAATGGACCGCGAGGCTTCCGACCCAACGCGGCATCTTTCACTCCTAGTGCAGCTGCCCCGTCCTTTACCCCAAGCGTACCGTATCCAACCCAACACGGCTACGCTCCTAATATGCCATACTGGCAGCAGTACGGCACCTATGGGGATAACAACCCGCAGGTACAATACCAAAGTCAGTACCAGTCCCGCTTCTCTCCTCACGATACCCTGCGATCACCGGGTACGCAAATCTCTCGAAAATCCACGTCTCTGATTACTTCCAGATTACCAACATCAATTCCCACCACGTCAGTACAACGGAGGACTCAGCTCGGCGCCGAACCCCGTAGATCCGATAGCCAAACCCCCAGTTGTGAATGAGAGTGTTGCCAAAGTAACAAGCCCAGATACCACGCCACAGCCCCCTAAGAAGGAGAAGGAAGATGCATCCTTAGTCATCGAGGCTGGAACCAAAGTCCTTAGTATCGGCAACACACCACCAGCCAACACTCAAAAGACCACGCAACCGGCCACAGATGCGGCGGCAGCACCCCCAAAGAAAGCCGCCGCACCAAAGCGTAACCCTGGAAAAGCGTCCCCCGCCCCATCACCCGGTCGAAGTAGTCCCGCACGACAAGCTACAGAGTCCCGCAACGTCGATGCAGTCGCTTTGGAGCAAACGGCAGATGTTGACGAGCAGACCCTCAAGGAGATATACGGCAAAGAGCACATAAATATTATCTTCATCGGCCACGTTGATGCCGGCAAATCAACTCTAGGCGGCTCCATTTTGGTCTCCACTGGCATGGTAGACCAAAGAACCCTGGAAAAGTACAAAAAAGAGGCCAAAGACATGGGCCGGGAGTCTGTGAGTCATTACCTAATGCAAATTCGCAATTTCTGACCATTGTAGTGGTATCTTTCTTGGGCCCTTGATCTTACGAGCGAAGAGCGATCCAAGGGCAAGACGGTCGAGACCGGTCGCGCTTATTTCGAGACTGAGAAGAGACGCTACTCCGTCCTCGATGCACCCGGCCATAAGAACTTCGTGCCGAGCATGATTAGCGGTACATCGCAGGCTGATCTTGGCGTACTCGTGATTTCGTCCAGAAAAGGAGAGTATGAGGCAGGATTCGATCGAGGTTAGTCTAATTTCTCAGTCCTATTCAAAGTCTAATCGTATATCAGGTGGTCAGACGAGAGAGCATGCTATGCTTGCTAAAACCCAAGGAGTCGGCAAACTCATTGTCGCAATTAATAAGATGGATGACCCCACGGTCCAGTGGTCCCAAGATCGTTACAAGGAATGCACCTCCAAACTCGGCCAGTTTCTCAGAGGAATCGGCTACGATCAGTCCAGCGTTTTCTTCATGCCTGTCGCCGCGCAGCAGTCTCTGAACATCAAGGATCGTGTCTCTAAGGAGTGTGAGTAACGATTCTTGTATCGTCTAAACTGACGCATTTGCTGACTCTTAGTTAATAGTATGTCCATGGTGGGACGGTCCTTCACTCCTCGAATATCTCGATTCCATGAAAGCTCCCGACCGGAAGCTATCTGCGCCGTAAGCTGCCGAGTTTCCCGAACCCGCATCCACTAACCATGTCATAGGTTCATGATGCCTGTAGCTGGCAAGTTTCGCGATCTTGGCACCATGGCGGAAGGCAAGATCGGTATGTTAAGAATTCAAATTCTTGTCGCAAGTTTTGAGCTAATCCATTCTCGTTACAGAAGCGGGTGTAGTTAAGAAGTCGATGCAGTTAACGTTAATGCCGAACAAACAAGCTGTTGAGGTCGTTGCTTGCTATACCGAGAACGAAGACGAAGTGAGTCTCGCCCAATGTGGCGATCAGGTTCGACTTAGACTCCGAGGTGTCGAGGAAGACGAGATCCTGCCAGGTTTTGTGCTCTGCTCCCCAAAGCGCCTCGTACACTGTGTTTCCGTTTTCGAGGCTCAAATTCGAATTCTCGAGCTGAAGAGCATTCTTACGGCTGGGTTTAACTGTGTGCTGCATGTTCATACTGCCGTTGAAGAAGTCACATTTTCAGCGCTCTTGCATACCCTCCAGAAGTCGACAAACAAGAGGAGCAAACGGGCCCCTACCCACGCAAAGAAGGGTGATACCATCATTGCCCGTCTTGAAGTCACAGGCACTCCGGGGGGTATCTGCATCGAGACCTATGACGAGTATCCGCAGATGGGCCGCTTCACCCTGCGGGATCAGGGACAAACTATAGCAATCGGGAAGGTTACGAAGCTGGTGCTGGACACACCCCAAGGCTGAGTTTAGCCTATCAAATTGATACCAATAGTCACGAGGCATCGCGGTATACAAAATACGTATCCCCTATTATAGATTGACAAGAGCTTGTGTATAGATGAAGCTGCATTTACGTCGCGTAGAGCCAGTCTGCTCTGAATGATTACCTCATTCAGCTCCTATATGATTGGGTAGGGATTTGATTGACTTACCTAATTAAGAGCGTATTATTAGCTTATGACTAGGGAGAACAATCCGCAAAAAATGCCAAGAATAACCTGAGAGTACTCGTATGCTTTCAACACATCCCGATGATAGATCTTAGGAAGTGCGTTCCTGTAGGCAATATGTCTCTTGCCATTGTCCATCCCACCCAGAAACACTAATTTTTCCGCAGAAGTGGATATGACACATATACCATTAATTCCATCGTGATTAACGGCGTTGTGTTTTGGCGTGGCATGATTTCTCAGGTAGAGGTTTTGTAGTTATAGAGTTAATGCTCGAACATCCCTCGTCGCACAACTCCGGGCTGTCGTAGAAGTCGTCTGTATAGACCCCTTTGTTCCTAGATTCGTCCTGCAGATCACTATCCTTGTCGTCGTCTGAGTTTAGAGGCTGTTAATGTTCATGTTGGTTGGGATCCAAATGTTAATTTTATATTCATCTCTATTATATAAGTTTATGAGATCAATGATACTAACTATTTTGCCCTCACCGCCTCAGGGAAGATATGTGAGATAGCTATACCTTGTGCTATTAACGTAGGCTAATGATTCTGAAAGGGCCTCCACAAGTGTTAACTACGTACATGGGTATATAGTCGGGGTATGGGCTATAATAGAGAAAGAAATAGAATGAGTATTAAACTATATATAAAAAATAGTGTGGACATCTTTCCCAACATATCAATTCTCGCGGAGTGGAGAGTGATCGATTGGAGGAATGGAGCCAGTGCTAGGTGTAGGAGCGATCTGCTAGTAGTGTATTCAGATGATCTCAGGTCTAAGTTCTAAGTGTGTAATCTGCGTAGAAAACTACCTATTTATACATGAGATCACTTGGACGGTTATTGAGCCGATCTACTCACACTAGAGGGGATCTGGATAGATCCACTTCTCCGTGACATCAATTTATATATCAAGTCAGTTCGGGCAATCGTCGCCAGGCTGGCATCTCCCTACCTACATCTTAGCAGCAGGGTGGCCTCCGGTGCTATAGTAATAGTATTAATTGGGTCGATAACCCGCAAAGTATTTTCTTTGAGTTTGATGTCGAATTTCGTAAAGAGCATGTAAAGCACGATCTTGATCTCGTGGACTGCCAGTTGGCGTCCAGGACAAGCCCATCTCCCTAACCCGAAAGTTAAGAAATCTGTGCTTGTCTGGACAACCGGTGGCCCGTTTTTAGCCCATTGGAAGCCGTCGAACACATCATCAGTTGCCCCGTAATTATCAGGATGCCGGTGTGCCCGTGAGGCGAGAACAAAGCATATGGCGCCCTTTGGTAGCACGTATGGCCCAACACGAACAGGCCTTATTGTCTGTCTCGGGGGACCCCAGGTATCACCCTTGGTGCGAAAAACCTCGCGGATGAAGGAGTCAAGGAGGGTAAGCTGGCTCAGTTTTTTGACATCGAGGTCCTCTCCAGGAGGGTTAATCGACTCCCATTCCCGACGGATTGCGGGCAGGTATTCGTCCTGCTTTTCTACCAGCTTAACCAGCATCCACAAGCTGGAAACCGTTATCTGATGCACGGACGCAAAAATGACTCCCGCGCAAAGGATAATGCAGCGGAAAAATCCTATAATGGCAAACGGACCTGATTTACCGTTATAGTGTTTCGCGAGAAAAATATCAAAAAGTGGGACGAAGATACCGTGTCGTGCCGCAAGACCATTCTCAAGGCGAGCCTGACGAGTTCGCCACAGCATCGGTGCAATTAAGAAGAATAATTCTGGGATTATAGTGAAGAATACGGCCGTGAATACGGTCCACAAAACCCACAACCTTGGAAATATCACCCACTCATCAGTGTTCTCACGCAAGCCGCCCATGCTAGCCATGGCGGCCGCAACATCAGCGAAAGAGCTCGCAGTTCGAGAGGAGGCGTGCTCCTGCCCAAGAAGCAGGACGACCATGGCGTGAGCTATGGCGAGCTGTATTTGACGGAAGACTTTAGGAAACTCGGTAGACTTCCGGTCAATTGTGAGATCTCGTATTTCATCTTCCATCCTGTCGAAATATTCCTGGAAGACGTGGAAGATTTGGCTTATGATGGAATTCATTCGAGGCTGCACGCTCCCCCTAACCATGCCATCGATATCATCAACGAAAGTTCCATTATCGAACACTGCCAGGAAGCCGAAGTGGAGCAACTCAAAAGCTGCCTTTGAGAAGCTATAGTTCTCGGTGTCTGTGAGAACTTCATGGGCATATCTATGATCAATGACGTATTCGTTCCTGCCATGCCTAGGGACGATGATGACCGACCCGTGCTCTTCTAAAGCTGCGCTATAGATATCATTGACCTTGGGTGAACGTCGAGCTTCGCGAGAGATGTGGACGACTGGGGGGGAAGAGCCGTCGGATGACATATCGGATGTCAGTGGAGGGGCAATGGTGGACATGAATCAGAAAACAGAGAGATGAGAAATATGGGCAACGAGAATGGCTCCCTACCTCTCGAGGCGGATATAATATATAGTTATAATATACTGCAGTATGGTTATGTCTCTTAGGATAAATTGTATATCAAGTCACATCTCATTCTATCCCTCTTCGGCTGACCTCTGTTTGCTCGTATTACACGGCCCGACTGTCTACACGCAAAGGGGTCTGATCCTATCACAAGCACACTGATACATGTTCCCGGTGGTAGGTGGCATGGTGAGTTCCAGTCCTCATAAATTGATTGTATATCTTTGGCTGTTCCAGGGTGTAGAATATTAGCTCGATACAAAAAACAAGGGCTTGGCTGGTGTATTATCATGGGCGTTACCAGGATTTATATAATTCGGGAATCGCTAGTCAAGGGACTGATTAGAGGCCATTTTGAGAATGTTATGAAAAGGCAGGGTTTTGAAGATGAGGCCTTTGCTTAATTTAGCAAAATATGGAGGCAAGTATCAAGCTAATATTCTAGATCCCGGAATATGCGTAGGGACAAGTAAGGCTAGTTCATAGCTGGGACTGGGCGTAGGCAGTTAACCATGAAAGCGAGTGGTTGCAAGTTTTACTGAATAGTAGATTCGAATCTTGAAGCATCTTCAAAGATAAAAAAGTACCTTCTGTGCCTATTGGGATGGTTTGTCTCATACTAAACTCCGAATCCCAGCGAAACTAGTTTGCCTTACTATTTATCGCAGGGTAGGCATGCACTCCGGTTGAACGAAACGCTAAGTAACTGAGTTTGAAACCCGAGACATCAAACTTGGACTAACATCAGCTCAAGCTAGTCCAGTCCCCGTGCCGATATAGGAGCTGAGATAATAGTAATAGTTGATATAGAGGTTGGGAGATTGGTTAAGATAGCCTTATACCAGTTCATAAAAGCCCCATAGACAGAAATTAACATAGATAATCAATTAATGTCCTAACAACTTATCATCAAGAAAGAAAAAAAAATCAATTAGCACTAGAATTTAATTTATTGCTAAGTCTATTGTCTTGCCCGGCGGCAGTTACAACCCCCATACGCAATGGCAGTGCAATCCTTTCACCCCCATTTTCTCAATAGGCAGATGTTGCATATTATAAGATAGCATGTTTGTTCAGGGGCATCTTCCCTTGGCTAGATTGTATTATGTACGAATAAAGGTAAGCTTATTTGGGTCAAGGGATACATGGTGCTGATGACGAATTACAAGAATTCTACTGAGGTCCAGAGATTCTAATGGCCCTAGAATTCCCAAGTCAATATTACGCTCAACCTCAACTCTATTACTTTAGTCAAATCCACGAAGACCGGGGGGCAAAGCTCGTCGCGTGGAGGTCATATACTGCCGAAACCCAATTTTTAACGGGTATTGCTAAATATCATTCGATAACCTTGGACACACTTGGCCGCGTCACACCGAAGTCGTCTGACGGGCCACGCACAAGGGCTAAGAAGCTTTATCAAGTAGCACAACACAATCAACAAGGATATTGTGCGACTAGCTGCTGCCACGGGGCAAAGCCAGGCCGGCTCACATTATTTGTGAATACCGCGATAAAAGGGGTAGCTCACAGTTTTCCACTACACCCGCCTCAGATTGTGGAGATCGGCCTCCCATCATCAAATCCAATGACACAAGCTCGCGGGAGAACTCATCGACTTAGTTACCTGGGTAAGTAAGGAGAAAAAAGCTTTGTTTGCTATCAGCGCAGGTCAGCAGACATATAAGCGTCACGTGGCCAAGACCGCCAGGACCATACTATCCCTAATAGGGTCACCGACGCACACCTCCGCCCAGGTGAAAGACTATAGGGATGATTGGATATGAAGCCACCACAGAGTCTCAGTTATGACTGAGACTTCTAAAAATACGGCCAACGGGTCATCAGATGAATGGAATCATAATAGAACCCAATGGGCATAAACAGGCCTCATGATTCCCAGACTCTCAGACTGGTTCCTGGAAATCCAAGTCCAATATCTTGTCTTCAAACGCAAAGTCAAGCGTCTCTATGGTATATCACTACCACAGTTCTAGCATATCATATTTATTGACTATCGAATGACCCACGACATGCCGACTAACGTCTTTCGTCTCAAAGAAAACAGCAAGGTGATCCCGTCCAGGACACGGGTAGTGGATATATGCACTCCACAATTGACTGTCAAGTTTTATCTCTTCTCCGCGGTAAAGAGAGGGGTTATTGTTCGCTGAATACTACTCTTGCACGAGCCGCGTGTCTTCCCTGGCCCCGCAGCGTCTAATTTACGTCGACCATCCATGAGACCAGCTTCACGGCATCATATGTAGAGTGTACGTAGTAGTGAAAATAATAGTCCGTGTGTTGTTAGGTAAACCAGGAAGACCGAGTAATCATAAGCAAAAAGGCATGGATGGTGATAAGTTATTAGAATAGTTGGGTATCAGAGATGGGTTTAAAGTTATAAATCTAGGGGTATCTTTATTTTATTTTACATAAATACAGGTTACATACATGCAGCTGCCTCCTCGAGCTGATTATCATCATACAAAGAATTTAGATACGAGCGGGCCATTATCCTATGACGAAGTGTTTCGGAGCCACCACGCGCATCCGCACCAGCGTAGTGTTCAACTTCTTCTGATGTTGGCCATCTCCAATTTCCCCCGTCTGCGATGAGGCGGTCCATACGTCTGGTTAGTTCATATTGTTCATCCTCTTCCAGCGCCGGTCCGGCAAATGAGCGGAACGCGCAAAGAGTCTTAGCGATCATCGCGTGGCCACGAGAGCTCAAACGATTAGCCTCCTGGTTTACATATCCATAATTATCGATCATCCAAAAAACCAGTTTAATCATTTCATCTTTAGTTTCCAGGAAGCCAAGAGTCCGCATGTATGCATGGAGATGAGGTGGACCTAATGGAAACTGAAAATTAGGTATTGGCAGGGATATCGGTGTTTCCTCAACAATCGGTGATGTCAACTGAGAAAACGTCGAAGTGGTTAAGTTGAGTAGATCCTCTGTATGCGGTATTAAGGGGGCTTCGATACGCTCCATTTCTGATAGTGAGCTAAGCCTCGATAGTGCTGCCTTCTGGATGACACGGCAAAGAAGTATGAACAATTCAGAATCAACGCCTATACGGCTACGTGCAGCCTGAAAAGTGTCCAAGAACAGCTTCAGGGCTTCTAAATCGTTTTCTACGGCGGGTCCGTTCTTAATAGCTATATGAGCGCGTGCCAATGCTCGTAATATCGCATACCAAGGAGGTCGAAAAGTTGCACCTTCAGTTGTTTTTGGGGCAAGCCTCATTGAAACGAGCTTAATAGCGTGATGTATTCGATAGAGCTCATCACTTAAAAGCCTATCATGCCCTTGACGATTAGGCTGTAGCCTACAAAGAAGTTGAATATAGCTACTAAAGCATAGAAGCGGTATTTGCCGAAGCGCTTGAGAGGATGGAAGTCTGAAAATGGCGATAGATCCAATGGTATGAGAGGGAATTCCACTATCCTGGAGATAGCGCAGCCCTTCGTTGATAGACCTTGCATGACTAATGAGGTGATGGAGGCCATGGCCTCCTGGCTTAATACCACGACTGATCATCTCAGAGTACAATTCAGACACTGTTGGAGGAGCTAGCCGGGCCAGTTCATACTGACTATAATTAGCATCGTGTGCCGGAAATACCTCTCTAGAGTCTCCAGGTAGCAGATCTGAGCCAGGGTCGGGGTCCACAGGGGCTGCTTGGAGTTTAACAAACATTTCGTTATAGACTTGGAGAGTAGGGGCCAGTCCAGTCTTTTCAGCAAACTTGCCAAAAGCTCTCCAGGCTTCTTGGGTATTACGAGTGGCCCTAATGCTCATAGCCCAGCTTGAGTAGAGATTCGAATCTTCCGCTTCACCTATCCAATGTCTAGGTGGAAGGCTGCGGGTCTGTATTGTGGGTGAGCCCTCGCTCATCCCGCCCAAGGCATCTAACGCCCGATCGTAGTGGTTTTCCACATAGCCAGCTTCTTTCATCAGAACTCCGACCTTTAGACTGCGCGACCTGTCATCTTCGGCGGTCCGCTTGGTATCTCTCCCATCAAAATCTTGTCTGTATGGCGGCCACGATTTAGCATACCTCAGAGCAACGGCCCTCTCCTCGCCTGACTTCTTCAATCCAACGAGCACCCGTCGAATGGCCTGATAGCTTGCCTTGTTGATTATCAACGACTTTTCTAGACCATCTGACATGGCCAAAAGGACCTTTTGTGCTCTCCAATTGAATTCCATATTAGCAAGAGGTCGATCGGACGCCGGCCTCTTCAAACAAGAGAGTGCGACGTTATAGATAGCACACTGATCGTGATAGTCGGTACTATGATGCTTATGATGCGGATCATTCGGAATAGATTCGATATAATGTGCCACCAGACGAGCAACAGTCACTATAGACTGGGGATGAACTTTTTGGACATGGCGCACAAGGCGGCGCATCAGAATTATGAATTGAGATACGGTCAGTATCTGCCTTGGATTGATCTGAGCGTCGGCTAGTGTGCGCGCTGCGTCAATATGATGCTTTGAAGCATACTGAATTAGGGAGGATAGAGTCTCGGCTTTTTCAAATGTCTCGTCGCTTCTGAGGAGGAGTAGCAGGAGAAATACAGGCTCCGGGCCATCGGTAGAAATAAGACGCTGCACACGAGCATCCCCGCTCTCTCCCGAGAGTATCCATACCCAACGATCAAGCTGCTCTTTCGACCAACCCCTCCCAGCCAGATCATTGAAAATATCGCTCCAATCGGCTTGTGTTTTCGCGGCTATAGATGTAGCCAAATATGCTTCCAACGACAGGTCTTGCCTCGACAGCCATCTCTGTAGTGTAAGGACCGGGAGGCGTCCACTTCGCAAATTGGCCGCGAACCGGAAGGGGCCGCGATACTTTTTCTTCTGGTCTTCGTTCCTACTCCTTAGACGCAGTGCTAGGATCCTATTGGGGGAAACACGGAGTCGGGGTGAGTGGTGTGGCTTCGCGCTCGTTATTCGGGACAGTGTCTGGCTCCGGGCCTGTTTCGATGACAAAAGCCCTATTCCAGTCCTTGCCAGCGGTTTTCGCATATTTGTTTCCAAGTCGAGTGTATAATTCGCGCCATGCAAGTTCAGAGGACAGCATCATATAATTTACGCTGAGAACTAAGAGCAGGTTAGCTAGAGGGTTATAAATTGGGGTTGTGGGCATGCTTCATACTCGTATTCAACTATACTAAAGTCAATCATGTTGGAAAGGTATCGTCTAACGCCGAGTCATCGTTGTGATTGATTTAACAGCCAGGATTCTATCCGTGGACAATATGTGATTTGTAGAATCCGAAAACCTAATTGCGAAGAAGACCTATTAATCTACGATCCCCAACCAAGAATTGGAGAACCTACAAATATCTATCTCATGCCGCAGTACCTACATAGATACCCATCGTAATCGATAGCGATAACAGGGGGGTAATTGCTAGTCTAGCTTATCGATAGATGATTTACATGGTAATATCTATTTATCTCTTATCGTGGCTTATCGTGGCTTATCGCAGCTAAATACCTACATGGAGCAGTCTAAATCCCGGTGTTTGGGCAAAAGGTGGGTTTTTGTAAGTTCGATCAGTCACTCATGCTTTCGGCCTCAATTATTTCGGCCTACATGGCCATAGAATGGAAGCCATGCGATCCTCTTTGCAAAAGATGATCACGCCTGCTCTTCGAGGAATACACACCAGGGCCCTCACTCCTCGGCCGTTGCGACATTTCCACCAGACCACCCTCGCATCTCTGCCTCGTAAACGCAATTTCTTCACGTCAAATCAACTTTTGGCTGCCGATGAAAGGGCTAACAACTCTGAAATCTTTGAAGATGCTCTAAAGGGAACAGAATCACCTCAACAAACTAAGCTTTCCGCTTCCGTGAAACGAAAACCTGTGCGAGCGTCAGCGGCCAAGAGTCTTCGATTAGGTTCTGTAACCAAACCCTCTAAACGTACAGGCACATCGAGGAAGCCCACAGTCCCCGCAATCACAGAAGATGATGAGGCCGACTCGAGTCGAGCTATCCACGCAATATGCGTCGCCCAATCCTTTGACATGGAGCAGGTTCAAGAGATTCTAAGCTTCCACGGCTTTGAGTTAGACCCAGATGGCACCGAGTTCGATACCCAAGCCGTCGTACATGCGAGGGGCGTCAATAATGGAGATATCTTCGTCTTTCCTTCGGGAACCGTGGTGACATGGTCCGTACCCCGAGATGTACTCGTGAAGCTTGCGTCGAGACATCTAATCCGAGCTGCGAGCTTCCCGCATCTAGATCGCGCCGAAATGGAGAGGCTCGAGTTCACTCCCGACGAGACCCGAGATAATAGTTACATGAAGGGAGAGGTCGTCGTCCTCGGCACAAGAGCCCAAGACTTGGAGAACAACAGAGTAGATACAACTCTAGCCAAGGTTGCTTTCTCGAGTGGGCTTGCAAGGAGTCCAAAACTAGCAGTGCTAGAAACGGATCTCGAATATCTTCTTCAAGAGTCGAAAGCAACGTTGAATGTGCTCGCAGCAGGGTCACAAAGCAAGCTAAAGCGATCATCCATTTTGAAAATGACGGGTCAACTACTAAACTTGCGGTCAGAGCTAAACCACTATTCTGATATCACTGAAGAGTTGCCAGATATGTTTTGGGATTCGGAATCTGAGCTGGAAGAGTACTACAACCAGATTGGGGGTGCACTGTCTGTTCGCCGACGTATCGAGATCCTCAACAAGCGAATCGATTACGCAAACGAGAACGTGAACGTCCTTCGAGAGATGATCAGCGAAAAGTATGGCCACCGACTAGAATGGATCATCATTGCTTTGATCACCGTCGAAGTACTGTTTGAGCTTAGAAGAGTTTATCGTGAAGACATAAGCGAGGCTTAGATATTACTAGCATATGTATTTATATGTCGTTTAACGAGACCAATGATACCCCAACTCTAACATTCTTACATAGTACAACCTTGCTCAGGACCCCTTTTTCATTATTCCATGTGATTTAAACTGTGGTTTTAGTGCATGTAACCTATAGAACGAATTATACACTCTCCGCAGGCGCCCCTACTATAAAGTATCGGCTGGTATCGCTGTAGGTACTAAATGATAGACTCACTCTGCTGAGTTGGATCAACTAAAATCACGCCTCTTTTGGACAACAATAGAGCCTATTATTTCACAGCTTCTAGGTAAGGTGTGGTTTATGTACAAGATAGTTTGAGAATTGTGTACGATCCTAAAGCACGAATTAAGTATAAACATCCAACTATTCTAGCCTAACACATGCAGCAGTCTTCCCAGTGGCTTTCCGTGCTGTTCATACACAGCCATGACCTCGTCCTCTGCGGTACAAAGCACGCCAGGCCAGTGTGCTGGCGCCGCATGGACAAGGACAGGGTGCTCTGACCAGTGGATCCTCCCGCCACTCAAGCCATCCGCGAACACGGCTTTAATGGCAGCATTCCGCGGCCACGACTTCTCCTCAACATCTTCATCGGTCATGAACACGACAGCCAGCTTCCCGCCCTTGCACGCCGCGATCTGCGGGGATCCAGCATTCCTGTGCTGGCCCCGCGGGACGTACACCACGCCACGGTCCCCCCAGGTCTGGCCGTCGTCGTACGAGACGACGTACTCGAGGCTGAAATGCGGGCGCCTCCTCGTCGTCTCGAAGACCATGACGAGCGCCTCGCGCCCCGTTGCCATGTCCCGGGTGATCGCGATGCCCTGCATGCCGTCGCGCAGGTTCTCGGTGCGCGTGTGGCACCGCAGACACCGCGGCGGCGAGCTCCAGGTCAGTCCGCCGTCAAAAGAGTCCACGCTGAACGTCTCCTGGTTGTTCTTGGCGAGCTCCCCCGAGTACGTCAGCTGGACGAAGGGCACGCCCTCGCGCGTCGTCGTGAGTCGCATGAACGGCTCCCAGAGCCCCATGCCGCCGCTGTGCGCCGCTGATTGCTGCGCGGCTTGGGACACGTAGCGCCATGTCCGCCCGCCGTCTGTGCTGTTGCATACCGTGATGCGGAAGTATGTTGGTTTGCCATCGGGTCCGCGGGCATGATTCCGGAAGGCCGCGAGCACGGTCGGCTGTTGGCCGGGCACGGACACTTCGAGTAGGAACCCGTTGTCGACGTCGCCCTCTCCCCGCGTGATTTCACCGTAAGGAGTGAATGTCCGCCCGTTGTCTGTGCTGCGCGATACCTTGAGGATATGCATGCCCTTTAGCACCCGCGTTACCACGCACAGCAGCGTGCCATCAGAGAGGCGGCAGAGACGAGGGTACGTCCCGCCCTGGTTCAGAGGTATCAACTCGGAGCTTAGCGTCCAGGTGTGAGACCGGTGGGCGTTAATTGCGTCCTGTGCCAGATCGTGGTGTCCCGGAAACTGCTGTTGTGGCGGTTGCGCATGAGGTGGGGGCTGAGGCTGCAGTGGTTGCTGCAGCGGCTGGGCTTGTGAGGAGTCAAGGTGTTTCCTGACATGGTTCAAAATCTTGTGTCCTATGAATCCGGCCATTATGAGCAGTATGACGGCTTTCAATCTCATGGAAGGAAACCGCTTACGCCAAGATGAACGCGAGACATGATAGCCCATTTCATAGTCGCTCGGGGGTTGTTTGTTCGCTGATGTCAGGGCCCCCGAGGTCCACGTGTGTACATGACGAATGCGCGCTCCACTCGAGCGACACTAGCTCCGTCTCATTGTTCGCCTTTGCCCGCGAAAAAAAGAACCCCTGCGCGAGATCTGCCGGAGGGAATTCGGGACTCCTGGTGGATTCTGTTGGTGGCTATTTTCAGTTACGCCCGCATCCCTGCCCGCCCGAAGGATTGCCCTTTTCGGCGGTACAGACCAATGGCGTTGCCGCTCCGTTGGCGTTTGCATGATTGAGGTGTGTGTATAAGCGTGGCCACTTATGATCCGGGTACCAGTGTTTTAATGAGGTTAGTACCCGAGACCTGGGTTGGAGATCTCATGCGGCCAGGTATCCGATCGTATTTCTAGTCGCATTCTCCTAAAAATTACTTGGCTTGGAACTACTATGTAAAGTCTTGATTGGAGTCTACTCAACTAATAATCGACTACGGGTCTCAAGAACCATGGTTCCCTTCTCCTTTAGAGCGAGGGAATTGCCTGGCTATTTCCCGAGAGGGCTTCATATAATTCTGGACCCTTCGTCGTTGTTGGTGATCTTTTGACTTGTTATTCTTCGGTCCTCTATACCTCCCCAGAGTCAACTCCACTTTACTTGGGTTCCTCTCTCCTATTCCCAAAACGCTAGAATGTCGATACTTAGTATGAGGCTATCGACCGCCATTGTTTCAGCCCCAAGATACAATATCAATCCAACAATCATCCCTTTTCTTTCACAGGTACCTCATGTGAAGCATTATTCTATTCCCTCCATGTTTCGTCCCAGCCATATTTGTGATATTGACGTTGAACCGCTTCACCGGTACCGGCCTGCGGCTCTCACCCGATTCTATTGGGCGATTTGTTCAAGAATCAAAGGTACAGAGTTATTCAAAAGATTGGATGGAGTGGCAATTCACTTTCAGAAGAGTATCCCGGACAGGACCACCCTGGCCGGCACCATTTGGTGCGAATGCTGGACCACTTTACGGTTGATGGGCCTAACGGAATACATGATTGCCTTGTCCTTGAACTGCTTGGTCCTAGTGTACCAAATGTCATCGAGTCCCTTTATAGCGATGGTAGACTCCCTGCGGATTTAGCCAAATCCACTGCATACCAGGGCCTTGCTCGGCATCAATTTCCTCTCTAGCCATAAAATTGGACATAGAGTTGAGTAAAATTGGGATAACTCTCATTGTCGCTGCTAGCTGACAATGCCTCTCTGTCGAATTAGACCTTCATTCGAGGAATATCGCATTTGCTTTACCGAACCTTGCATCTTTAGACGAGTTGCGGTTTTTTGAAAAGTTCGGCCGGCCTAAAACAGCACCGGTAAGGAGTGTTGACGGCATAGCCTTGACAGCTCACCTCCCTAATTACATAGTCCGGCCTATCTCTTTCCATGTTCGGAGTATGCGTGAGGCATTATGCACGCCCACAGTCAAAATCATTGATTTCGGCGAGGCCTTCTTCCGGAGCCAGAATGCCGTCGCGGTCCACACGCCACTGACCGTTCGAGCGCTGGAAGCGATATTTGACGATTGGATTGATCATCGCATTGATATGTGGAGTATGGGTTGTCTGGTATGACTACTGTCCTTGAATATGCCGTTCCTCCTTGCGTGCTAACAGCGATAGCTCTTTGAACTAGTGGCTGACCAGCCACCGTTCGATGTAGTTATGCTAACTCGAGCTATCCTGGTATCGGAGATGATGGAATTCTGCGGCGACGAGCTGTCTGATCGGTGGCGAGAGAAACTGGATGCAGTGGGGGTGGGGAGAACTGGGTCTAGTAGTAATGTCCTTTGTACGTTGCTGGATTGGTTAGAGGATATGTACATTGATGATAATACGACGTCGAAGTTTGAACCATCTTCAAGGGCATCGGCAAAGGAAATTATAAGCGACCTGTGGTTTGACGGATTGAAGTTATGAGGAACAAAATATACTAATTATCTATAACTAAAAAGGTGTAATCACTATTATATTGCTGCCTAGTCCAACTCATAAATTAGCAAATATAATATGATGCGGTGAGACGGGAGTCCTTACGGCAGCAGAGAAATTCCACGACCGGGGATTTTGGCTTGCAGGCCGAGGATAGGTGATCTACTTAGATGGGTTGAAACATAGCGGGGAGGCTAACTACGTGATCTAACGAAATGGGCTAAAGGGCGGCAACATCGGTGTCCCTCTTCGCATCTTTAGCGGCTTAGAGACGCCATGGCGCTGCTACCTCTGAGATAGGTTTCACCGTCCCGAATCAGAATGGGAATTTCACCTGAGCCACGCCGCTTTTAGCCTGAGCCTGGCCTGAGCAGGACATGCCTTTGCACAAGCCAAAACGAACAGGCTTGCATAACTTTCAATTTACACATTAGTTACCGAAAACATACTGAAATAAACCGAAAGTGGTGGTTTTCTTCTAAAACAGATTCGAGCAATTATTACAGGACGGCGTAATTGTAACGAGCTCCTGGGAAGTCGCTAGGAAGTCGCTCCATATGTAGAGTAGCAGAAGTTGAGTGGAAGTATAAAGATGCAGAACGCCAACGTGGGAGGGCGGGACGTAAACATGGCAACAAAGATAATTATAGGTAACCCAGCCATATCCAAAGGTCGGCCACAAAGACTAGATCACCGTAAATATTTTTTTTATCTTGTAGCCCGCTGCAAGGCTATTAAGCCACACAAGCTTGGTCTTACCAATCAGTAACTGTTAGATATAAGCGATGGCATGCAATCGGGTTGAATATGTTGTATTGAACTTTTGTGCTCATATAGGTCTTGTTAGATTTAACCACTACGCGAAGTAAGGAACAGCTACCCGTCGAAGATGATGCGCTCGCTTATAAGCTCCCATTGTGCTATGCTTGAGCGAGACTGCTGATGGATGGTACAACTTATCAGCTAGCAGCGAGACATGATTCATGGTCTTCTCGGTAGCCGTGCGGTTGTATTCACCGGCGTCAAGTGTTTAGAGAGGCGTTTGTGTAGGTTTATAAGACAGGGGCGTATGATTCACCCATATCCTCCGGCGTTTTATCTGTCAAGAGGTGCCATATGTAATTCTTGCTCTGTTTTGGTTCGGTTGGCATTACTCAACTCTGAATACAAGGAGAAACAAGGAGTAACAGTGTTACCGATATTACCATCTTGTGTTCTGTTGTCGCGCATGAAATTCTTCGAGGAAAATAAATCAAGGAGTTGTGAGAGACGGCAATTTTGTCTGACTTGACATTTTAGCCTCTTGTCTCCGAATACATGTCGTCCGAAAGACTTGGGATCGGCATTAGGCATATTGGGAGGCGTCGCATGAATTGCTTATAAGAAATCTCGACTCTGATAGGCTCCTACCTATGCGGTCATCTTTCATCACGCTCGCGACATGATTGTCTCTAAATCGGTCATATTATGCGCTCGGCATTTCTTTACTCTTTAGCGACTAACAATATTAACACCGATATCACACGTAGGTCTGTGGGCCTCTCGAGTTTTGCTATTGACAAGACCAATGTGGTTTGAAGTCGTAGCATCTGCTGAGTTGTCATATGTCGTCTAGAGCTGGGTATTTGTAGGTAGGGCGAGGCCAGGCTTAGCCTAAGATAAGGTACCTGGATGGCCTAAACCGACTGATAAGCTTAAGCAGTCGTCAGTACGTCATCTAGGTAGGACAGAGACCGCGCAACACTGCCCTCCTATAATTCGGCTTATAAACAGAGGCCATATTATTTCTCGAGAAGGCGATATAACTTTCGTACATTAGTATGTGTGTTACGAGCCAGAAGGTGATTATTCCGACGAGTAGCTTCAAGACCATTTGGTTGCTCGGCGGTTTCCAACTGCGTCATCGTATATCGCTTTAGGCAATGAATGGCTGGTCACAAGCTACCCATGCACGTGCCACATGTTGCGCTGTTTATCTACAATACAGGTACCCAGCATGAGTACACGCACTCGCTCAAGTACCTAACTGGCAGTCCGTCAGCAGTAGATGGCCTGAAACATCTGCATTTCCCGACCCCTGCACGACCTGATTTGAGTTTAGTTGCTCTGGGGGAAGCTATCGCATGTCACCATAGGTACCTCTGACCAGAAGCTCCGACCATACTGGCGCCATACCGGTGAAGTGTACCGCTGGTGCCTGTCCACTGCCCTGTCTGGGCTTCTGTCTGGGCTCCCACGCCCCATCCAATGCAACCGATGCTGACAGGTGATTGGTGAGCATCCAAGCTCCGCCCCCGGCTGTCCCCAGCCAGCGTCCCATCATGTATCCGCCGACCTTATCTGTCTGACCTGCTGCATCATCCAATACCCTCCTTTCTCTCTCTCTCCTACCTATTTACCTATCTACCTACATCATCACTCTCATCACCAACCTTTCCATTTCTTTCATCTACTATTTCATCACCTTTCGAGCTGTTTCTCGAAGGTCTGCTACGTTAACTTGCGTTCTGTTGCCTCTTAGTTTAGTAGTCATTTCTGTCCTTCCCACTGGAGTTGCCCATCATGAAGGGAGCTCTGCTTAGCGCAGCGGTGCTGCTCGGCTCCGCGCAAGCCGGAGGAGTCCACAAGATGAAGCTCCAGAAGGTGCCTCTCTCAGAGCAACTCGTACGTCCGGCATGTCCCCAAAGAGTTCGCATACATACAATACTAATAGATTTACGATTCAGGAGAGTATTCCGATCGAGACGCAGATTAAGGGCCTCGGTCAGAAGTACCTAGGTGCTCGTCCTGACTCCCACGCCGAGGCGGTCTTCCAGGGTGGCAACTTGCACGTCGACAAAGATCACCCTCTTCCCATCTCCAATTTCATGAACGCCCAATGTTTGTCTTTCCCTCTACCCGTCTATACTCCTTTATTCTCTCTAACTTGGTGATCAGACTTCTCCGAGATCAGCATCGGCACACCGCCCCAGGACTTCAAGGTCATTCTCGACACTGGCAGTTCTAACCTGTGGGTTCCTTCGCAGTCTTGCGGAAGCATCGCTTGCTTCCTTCACAGCAAGTACGACTCCTCCTCTTCGTCGACCTACCAGAAGAACGGCAGTGACTTCGAGATTCGCTACGGCTCTGGTAGCTTGAGTGGTTTCGTCTCCAAGGACGATGTCACCATCGGCGACCTCAAAATCAAGGGTCAAGACTTTGCCGAGGCTACTAGTGAGCCTGGCCTAGCCTTTGCTTTCGGCCGATTCGACGGCATCCTTGGCTTGGGCTTCGACCGCATCTCAGTCAACGGAATTGTTCCTCCTTTTTACCAACTAGTCAACCAGAAGCTGATTGACGAACCCGTCTTTGCTTTCTACCTAAGCAGCGAGAGTGGTAGCGACGACTCCGAGGTTGTCTTTGGTGGTGTCGACAAGGACCACTACACTGGTAAAATTACCGAAATCCCCCTGCGCCGCAAGGCTTACTGGGAGGTTGACCTGGACTCCATCTCCTTTGGCGATGAGAGCGCCCAGCTCGAGAACACTGGTGTCATCCTAGACACTGGTACATCTCTGATTGCCCTGCCCAGCGATCTTGCTGAGCTCCTGAACAAGGAGATGGGTGCTAAGAAGGGATACAATGGCCAATACAGCATTGACTGCGCGGCCCGTGACTCACTCCCCGACGTCACATTCAAGCTAAGCGGCTATGACTTTTCCATCACCCCCTACGACTACGTCCTCGAGGTTTCCGGCAGCTGTATCTCGACATTCATGGGAATGGACTTCCCTGAGCCCGTTGGGCCTCTCGCTATCCTCGGTGATGCCTTCCTTCGGAAGTGGTATTCGATCTACGATCTCGGCAAGGGCACTGTCGGGTTGGCCAAGGCGAAATAAGTCAAAGGTTAATCATGTCTTGGATTGAGTTAGCTACAGTGTAGGGATCGTATTGGGCTGAATGAACTATACTTTGGGGACTGGCCAGTGACGATCAATTTGATCATGTGAAGGGTTAGAGGGTACCGTGAGGCAATTCATCCCGGATTTTTTTTTGAGGATTTTAATCTCTACAGGTTTCCTATCAACTTCCAAGTAAGAGAGGAGACTGGGCCTTCTTGGTGTACATTATCGTCCACACAACAGGGTTTCTTTGCACCACCACTTGGCAATTAGCTCGTATTATTGTGACTTGCCCGTCCCTATTCGTGATCTCAATGTTTCTATTATGCCGAGTTACTTGATGATTAACGCATATAGTATGATGTAAACGAGAGCTTGTAAAGTTATGTATAGCACTCTTGCCCATCCCCTAGTTGTGTCTGTGATTAAGTACGTCTAAATGTGATGGAGTATCCTTGATACCCTCACATGTCCTAGTGTATACCTGCGTACGGAGTACTATACCTGTTATTAGTGGGATGCTAAGTTGGCTACGTATCACGCATGCATCTTCTAACACACCACTAACCGCATGGACTGGTTTCAGAGGGTTTATAAAGCTACTTAGATAAGTATCTCATGGCATGCAATTTAGCTCCCACGGTAGATTCCTGATACCCCGAGACTGGGTTTTTCACGTTGAGATGAGAAATATAGGCAGGTACGGCCTAGGCTATGTAGATATATGGTGCCTATAGTGTTAGGACGCTAGGTCCCACCATCATCTCTACAACTACAATACAATAACAATGACAATCCTATGACAAGAAACATGAAGGAATTATCGCGGCTTTCTTGGCTTTTTGTTTTGTTGAACCACAGAACGTGATGTTCATGCTGAAACCTTGCTGGTATTGTGGTAGAATTGACATGGTAGTATGTACGTAGGGACCTAGACTACGGAAGCATTGGTGGTTTGGCCTGATGCTTCTAGTCTGCGATTGGAAGGAAAGCTGGGAGGGGGGACGGACTAAGTACCCGGGTAGGCAACTCTAAATCATGCAGCATTGCATCCATCTACTGCCGCAAGGGGAAGACTGGGTCGGTCTACAGTAGTTACTATTTGTCTACACTATAACCCCAAAACCACGCTGCGATTAAGCAGATGACTGATCTTAGGTTCGAGTAAAATACTAACCTAATGAGTGACGATGGTCACGGATAAGGTTTGTCAACGGCACCCCCGAATCTAAATACGTTACCAACCTTGGGTCGATTGGGGACGTAGCGTATTTGGGTAGGTATTGTGGTATACATAGTAGACGGAGAATAAGTAAGTGACGGTAGGGCTGAAGTGGAGGCTGATGGGAAAGGTAGGCCAAGGAAATCAATCCACATGGGGCTTTTTTTGTAAATCTATAAACAGTTTAAAGTTGGAGTTGAATATAGCGTAAGTATATGTAGGTAGTACCGACTATAGCTCATTCATGTAGATCTATATGAATCCCACATTGGCGAGCTCGGTGGGATGACAGGAGATAATCACATTCAACAAGATGTATTTCGGCGGAATAAAAGAGATAGAATGAAAAGTAGGTAATGCTCGAGAAAGTCTTATAATAGATACTTCAATATAATATAATTATAATTATAATTATATTTATCTATATAGTTATATATTTATATATTTCTCTCTCATTGTCGACGCATTCATTCTGGCTCTACATGCCTAATGTGTGTAACTATGTACCTTTGCTGGTGCTACTAAGTAGGTACTTGAAGGCAGCAGGGACCGATGCTGGTTGGTTTGCTTCAAGAAACTTGGAATGCAAGCCACGTGATCTTAGCGGCATGAGATTGGACATGGCCCCACAATTGTTAGTGTTCAATTTTCGCAGTTGCTCAAGTGGCCAGTGGCCCCCCCCAAAGCAGAAAGCTTGGAGGGAAATGGCCCCAAACCAGATCTGTCTGTCTGCCTGTGTCTGTGTGTCTGTCTGTCCGTCTTGTCTGCTTGCCCGGTTCATGACAGCCTCCATCCACTACGTCTCCCTTCCTTTGGCAGCAGTGACCAGTGCAAAGTCATTCGTATAATATCTTCACCCTTAATTGTGTGATTGATTGATGCTACCTGGTCCCGTCCGTGCTGGTATTTTTCTCTCACAACGCCCCGGTGGATTGATTGTTCGACGGCCTCGATTCTCGCGACTTGATTCGTGTGTTGTAGCGTTGTAGGTGCTGATGGTGTTGGGACTCGGCCGTGGTTGTCGGAGCTTGCCAGGTCCCAAATTACCCTGAACTCGCTACTATTCTGCGAAATACCAAGACGCCCTTTTTTTCGTCGCGACCAAACCGCAATCCAGAGCGTGCACCACCACCATCACGCGCGTACCGGTTCACCAACCAACCAACCCAGGTTCACCACCCGCGCGAGTCCGCGCCAGCACCCTGTACCCGCATCCAGCATCACCACCGCCATCACCAACTAACGCCTTATTCAGTATTCCTGTACCCGTTGAAGTTGCTAGGCCAGCGGCGCGATAATCATCACCACCTCCTCCACCACCTCGTGGATGGATGGTGTCCCCAAGCACCCCCCCAACAAATCACTTATTCACCTTCGTCCCTTTTTTTTCTTTTCTTTTCTCCTTTTAACTTGTAATCATGGCATCGACAGCTGTCGCACCTGCTAACGGCGTGCCCACGCCATCGCCCATACTCCTGGGTGCTGAGGCTGACCCTTCACCATCCATCAACGCTTCCATCAAGCGCAAGCGCGAATCTAGCCATGATGATGATGATAAACAGCTAACTAGTGCCGACTCCTACGATGCGGGCACGTCCACGGTCAAGCCTTCCTCCGATTCTTCTGAGCGCAACAAGGTTCCCGCAGAGACAGTCCGGAATTATTATCTACTTCTTGAGAGGTGCGTTATATCCTTGCATCCATCAACCTATTGTTGCACAACGCTTCTATTGTCGCTTCCACCCACACATATCTCTACTTCATAAACTTGACACTCACCATCACTCTTGCATAGATTTGATATAGCGCCCTCCATTCTGAAGCGCCCACTCCCCGAGTCCGACTCTACTAGTGAACCCGATGCTAAACGCCAAAAATCCGTAGAGGACAAGCAGCCCCAATCCATCGCGGATAAGGTTGCCCAAGACGGATATGATAACCTTGACGCTATTATTGCCGATCTCAAATCATCCATTGATGATCAGCTTGCCGAGCTACGATATGTGGAGGATGGAGACGATCCTTCAAGTCGTAATTCTAGCATTGCGCATGTACTCGAATTCAAGAAGAATGCTCATCGGCTGTTCAAGCGAGAATTATCATATTCTCAACCCTCCCATAATCTCGAGGCACTGGAGGTACTTGACCCGGCCAACGACCCGCCATCCAACGCCAGCGGCAATATTATGCTCAGTGTCTTTGGCGAGGCCCCGAGGCCACGGCAGCTATATTCAAGTCTTCAACAGCCTACCAAACCCACCGCCGAGTCCAGCGCCGGCTTTCGGCCCCTTAGAGAGATTGACCTCCCTAATGGCATCAAGATGGCCAAGGCCATCCCCTACTCCTTCCCTCCTCCTCTTGACAAGGACAAGAAGTCTAAGACATTAGGCGAATTGTTTCCGGCCCCGCGAACTCTTCCTTCGTTACCTCCCCCCAAGGCCCCGAAAAGTACCACTAAAGGTGTACAAGTGGGTTGGCACAGACCTGAACTGACCGAGAAGTCCAAGTATCGAGCTGGGTCTTACTTTAGTCAACCACTTTCCACAGGAAGATGGCTCGATTACAGCAACGCTTCGCCTACGTCACAGACCATGACGAAGCAGCGCGAACGTGCTCTCAGTCTCGCAGGCAACAAGCCCTCTTCTGTAGAATTAGAGACGTCAGAATTAGAGTCTCTCTTCCGGGGTGCATTTTCCAGTTTCGCGCCATCAAAGGACGACTCGGCTGCAATGATCTCCTCAGGTTTGATCAGTCAAACTTTGTGGTGGCAAAAGACGGGGCAGCGTAGTTTCGATCGGTTGATTGACTCTGGACGCCCGGACAATATTGCGGATGAGGGTGACCAGATGAAAGTGGATCAAAAGGATGAGATTGATGAAAACGTAATCCAGCAAGCGATCGAAAACTGGGACGATGATCTGGTGGATCCTAGTCTCGAAGAAGCTTGCTGTCCCCAAAAACCCGACAACGAGAAAGATACAGACGATGTTCTCCAGGATGTTTCTGATATGATACAAACCCTCATCTCGTACCAAAAGAATCGCAACTTGACGCTTCCCACCGCATCGAGTCAAAGTCGGTACGCATCAGACCCGGCACATAGCGACATGTTGACAAATGGAACACAAGTACAACCTGGAGAAGAGGAGACAGCCACTTATGAGGCCCTGAAGGCCCAGCTTCTTTTGGTTATCCAGATGCTGCCCCCCTACGCCGTTTCCCGTCTTAATTCGGACAAGCTAGAGGAGCTGAATATCTCGACGAGGATTGAGATTCGCACCGATGAGTATCAAGGTACTATGGAGGAAGATGAAGCGGCTGCCCGAGCTAGGGCCGCACAGACTGCTGCCACCACGGCGAACACGAGACCAGTTTCACATCGTTCTTCTAGTTCGTCCAGCAATATACAGTACAGTCAACAGTACCACGGAAATACAAGTCGGGCTCAAGCACAGACTCCACAATTTTACAATCAGACCCCGGTCCGGCCTCCGCAGCCTGCGATGCAACGGGCACCGCAAACTATGCCGCCGACTTACCAACAAAGACCTGCTTCTAACGCGGGTTATCGTCCACCCAATTCGTATCAGAATACATCGTACGCTCAACAATATGTCAAGCCGGCGGCTGGATATCCTCAGCAGCCCTCGTTCACCTCGACACCAACACCAAGCCGTATGTATTCGACGCCAAACTCGAAATACGTTCCAGCTGGATACAATAATTTGGGCCATCTAGGCAACGCTTCCCCACAAACCCGTTTCCAAGCATATTCTCCTCAGCCACCCAACACCCAGCCTCATTACACACATCAACCTTACCCGGTCCATCACTCCCCGGCTCCCACGCCGTCGCACGCTCCATACAACCACTATACGAACGGTGCGCCCGCTATGCCTCCACGGACGGCGGCCTCTCCACAGATTCACCATCAGCAACCCCACTCCCCGCATGTGCCGCCACAGGGATATCATCCTACGGGTACTCCCTCCCGCCAGCCATCCTATAGTAGCCAACCGCACATGGCCAACAACTCGCCGCGGCCTTACTACCCTCCTACCACGACGCATGTACCGCCGCCGATGCAAAATCATCAGATGACAAACCAACATAATCCAAACCAGTCAAGTCAGGCGCAAGGGACATCGTTCCAAACGTCTCTGAGCTCACACCAAGTCCAACAAGCCAGTAAGTAGCCTCTCCAATTTTAATATTTAGCTATCTTTTGGGTAGCTAGGAGGTTCGGCGGTTGTTATCTAATCCTTTCATCCAGTGTAACTACCCGAGGTTAGGAGAACTAAACCACTAACTCTCATATTGGTAGTGGATCAAGCCAAGGCTCGTTTTAATGCCCAGCAGAGCGTCCACAAACCTAATGAAGGCGTCGGAAACGCGACACCTAGCCAAGGACAGATGGGGCCTTCCAGCCAGGGCCACCCAGGTCCTCCCGTTGGACTCGGTGGCATCGGTCTGGGGGCTAATTCGGCCCAAATGACAGCTGCTAGAGCCGGCAAAGCTGGTGTCGTCAGTTTTCCACAGGCGAATTCCGGTTCCCAACCACAGGTGAACTCCCCTGCTATGACGAGTATACCGCCGATGAATGGCAGCCCAGCCATATCGTATGCTACACCGACAGCGAACGGTGTCCCACTTCCACCCGCTGGCAAGGGAGCTTAGAAAACTTTTGTGTCAGAAGAGAGCAGCATAAGTCGAGAATTGTCACAGCCAGAAATCCGATTTCACCCACTTTACCCGCTCAAGAGGCTAGTTTCGGGAGCATTGGTTACTAATAACCTACCGATGCCCCCGTAAGGCTCTCATGGTGTTGCCTACTTTGGAAGTCATCACGCGTCGATTATAGGCGATCGAGGATGCGGCCAAATGTGTCTTGGCGCCCTGCATTTTTTGTAGCTTCTTGAACGCTACCTGGTTTGAGGTTTCAGAATAATACCCCCGCAAGATGGCCATTTTATTAAAATGGACTTCGACGCAGGTAGTGGGGTTCGGGCCTCAGCGTATTTCATCATTTTTTAGTTCATCTAGATATTTTCCCTTTGGAATCGATAGAAGGGCCCAAGCAAGAATAAAACAAAGCAAGGAACACAACGGAGTTTTGAGGTTTGCTTATTGTTCCGCGGCTTTCGGGGGAGGGGAGGCGGGGAAAGAACCGCACAATACCCCGGCTCATGGCGCGGAGGGCTGACGATTATTTGAATTTGGCAGGCGGGCTGCCTTGTTGGGCTGTATTTGTGAGGGTGGTAGTTGATGTTCTGCTTGCTTCGCAGCGGTCGAAGATGCGATTGAGATTGGGACTATGGCCGAGGCTGCGAGGAGAAGATGAGTTGCCTCACCTAGAAAAAGGAGAAGAGGATGAGGAGTGAAAAGCCGTTCCGGCACTGTATAAACAGAATTCTTGGACCCAAAACTTGAGCCCCATGGACCTAATCATTTGCGCCCCCTTCATTAGACAAGATGTGTCTTAGGAGTCGGGGCCCCTTACCAATCTAGGGTTGTTTAGTAGGTCTGGGCTGAGATGGTGTAGGTAGAGACAGGACTTAATCCCACGTGTATTGTTTCGTGTACCCGCTTGCTCCTCTTAAGATATTGTGACGACCATGTATTCTGTGCGTGTTTGTATCATTGATTATAGTTCGTCGATGGCTTGTTACTCGCAGTATGATCCTGATGCACACTGCCGTCTCGTATTCGACTACACACAAGTAGGCGGCGACGCGACTCTCGTAACGTTCCAGATCGTCCTTGTTTTTCTCTCTATTGGTGTCTATGCCATGGTAGCAGCAACTCGGGAACCAAGGAATAGGCAACCATATCTCGCGCGTATGTACGAGATGAAGTTGTATTCTCGTTGTCTTCTACTATACATCACCACATCACATCACACCACACTACCTACCTACCTACCTACTTTACTTAGTAAGTACATGGAGGTTCTGTCCGTCTGGGGTATACTACACATGCATCTACCTCCCGAACAGTGGCCTCTCAAAAATCGCATCTAGAGAGAAGGATTAGACACCCCTATCGTTCTACCTGTTTCCGTTCGTTTAATACAAGCTTGGCTTTAATCTCTCTCGGTCCTTTCCTTTCGTATCCCTAGACTTTCGAAAGGATTTGCTTCGGTCAAATACTACAAAAAAACCTACTACCTTTGAAAGCTCGCTTTAAGTCTCACCACTATAACGGCAAAGGCCCGATGTAATTACCGCGGTATGGTACGCGAGAAACAATGGATAACAGTGAGTTTAGAGCTGAACATCACAGCAGGAAAATGAATAGAGCAATAGAGTTTAGGTTGCAAATGAATTTTTTTTCATTCTTGCCCCTTATGATACATCATGGCATCTATCTTTATGATGTGTGGTATATACAGAAAATGACACGGGTGACTCTCATACGACCGTGTAAGAGCGCGTTGAAGCAGCAGAGTTGTTGAATAACCCAGACCCGGAAGAGCTGCCAGTACTCCCGGTGCTCTCGTTAAAAAAAGCACTTGCAACGCCTGATGAATGCATGCAAGGTATAATTTTTTTCGTCCCTTTGCCCGCCATGAACCGATCCGTTTGGAAGAAAAAAGCATTGCGCGCTCCCCAGAGAACAGTTGAGTTACCCCCATTTTTCCCGCCTACTCGTCTAATGTTGAACCACGATGCAGCCCCGACACGCCTTACCCTAACCAGTAATTTCATGATTAATTAAAATGGATCTTGTTTAGATACCGGCGTCAACCCTCCAGCCCTCAACGGGGAGGGGGAAGGTCAGGCACCAGGCAGCGATCTCCTTCTTGAGATCGTTGATCTTGGCAACCTCGCCGCTGGCCACCTTGACCCTGAAGTCCTTGAGCTTGTTGGCCTCCTTGGGTAGGCTGCCCTGGACTTCCTTACAAATCTTGACGGCTTGGTCAATGTACTCGGCAACGCGCTCGAAGTCCTGCTCACCGAAGCCACGCGAGGTCATGGCAGGGGTACCAATGCGCAGACCGCAAGGGGTCAAGGCAGACTTGTCGCCAGGGATACTGTTCTTGTTGCAAGCAATGTTGAAGTTCTCGAGGACAGCCTCGACACGGGCACCGTCTAGGGCGAAAGGGCGCAGGTCGAGCAGGACCATGTGTGAGTCGGTGCCACCGGATACCAGCGTGTAGCCGAGAGCCTTGAACTTGTTCTCGAGAGCCTTGGCGTTGGCGATAACCTTTTGCTGGTAAGCCTTGAACTCGGGAGTGGCAGCCTGCTTCAAGGCAACGGTGAGAGCAGTGATGGTGTGGTTGTGGGGGCCACCCTGGTGGCCGGGGAAGACGGAGAAGTTGATCTTCTCTTCCAGGTCATACTTGATCTCCTTTCCGGTCTTATCGGTGCTGCGTACACCCTTGCGGAAGAAGATCATGGCGCCACGGGGTCCACGGAGTGACTTGTGTGTGGTGGTGGTGACGACATCGGCGTGAGGGAAGGGAGACTGAATGCACTCAGCGGCAATGAGGCCGGAGATATGGGCCATATCTACGACGAGGTAGGCACCGACGGAGTCGGCGATCTTGCGCATGCGAGCATAGTCGATCTCGCGGCAGTACGCAGATGTACCGGCAACCAAGATCTTGGGGCGGAACAATTGAGCGTTCTCCTCCAGCTTGTCATAGTCAATGATGCCAGTCTCGATGTTTACTCGGTAAGGCATAGTCTGGAAGTATGTAGAAACAGCAGAGATCCTACGAGATATGGGGTTAGTTCTGTGATGAAGAAATAATAAAGAAGCAGCCGTCGTTTTTAGTTCTTACTTCTTAGCGGGGGTCTGGTAACCGTGGCTCAAGTGACCACCGTGAGGAAGATCCAAGCCCATGAGGCGGCCCCCAGGAGGCATAATAGCCTGGTAGACCTGCAGGTTCGCAGGGCTGCCGCTCAGGCATTGAACGTTGACACCCCACTTTGTAGAGTCGAGGTGGAAGGCCTCGAGAGCACGCTTCTGGCAAAGCAGCTCGATGGCATCGATGTGCTCGTTGCCACCATAGTAACGGGCACCGGGCTGGCCCTCAGAGTACTTGTTGGACATGGGAGACCCTAGAGCATCGAAGACGGCACGCGACGTGACATTTTCAGAGGCAATGAGGATGATGGACTCTCTTTGGCGCTGAATCTCTTTTTTCTATATCGAGACTATTAGCCACTAGCACATATAGAAGAAGCACGGAAGCATAGGCTGTCGAGGTGATTGCATTGCATTGAGACATACCATGATCTCGGCAACCTCGGGGTCAGAGTCGACGAGGGACTTCTCGAGCATCTAGAAAAAGACGTGTGTCAGCACCAATTCATTGGAGAGGAACCAAGCCGATTCTATCCGGGCAGTACTAACATCTCGGTGCTCCTGAGATAGAGCGTAAGCGGCCATTGTGAGGGTAGTAGCTGAAGTAATTGACTAGGAAAACAAGAGTATACAAGAGTTGCAGGCTCGGAGAGACGAGATAAGACGCTTCGCGAATTTGTGTGATAGAGAGAATGTAGATGGAGAGAAGTCAAGACTGAACTCATGAGACTAAAAGCTGGAGGAGAAGAGGACGGAGGACGGGAGGCGAGGAAAAAGTAATATGGTGGGGTTCGTCTTCTCGTTTTCTGCGCCGATGGCGGGATGGCGGGGTGTCTAGGTACGTAGTAGAGCCTGGGCAGAGGCCTGGATGCGCTAAGCACTAGCGTCGCGCTAAAGACTTTAGTAAGCTCATATTGGCTAAGCAGATATAGGCACGAGTCCTGAATCGGCTACTTGCATAGTCGGTACCTCACTTTGACGCCATCGCAGTGGCATACCGATCCCACGTACACACAGAAGCACATAGTAGAGTCGGAAAATGCGATCACTCACTGCTGATTAAGGGCATTTCCATATTCATCTCATGTAGCGTAGTGTAGTGTAGTGTATACCTACTATTTACTCATTTCAGTTGTCTGGGATACAACGGATGTTGTCCTGACTTTTCCCACCGCACTTGGCATGATTCATGATAATACCATATCTATAGTCCCAAGATTAGCGTCTGCGGGATGTCCGTTAGTCATTTTTAAACCGTCTACCATCATACTTCACTGGCAGGCAATCCACAGATCACCAAATGAGGGGGGGCTTCGGGAGAGCGTCCGAATTTTCGGCGCCTTAGCTTCTAACCACCTTGATGAACACCGACGTATCTAGTGTCTAATCTAACCACATACTATGTAAAATGACTGCTTACTGTTATCGTATATACGCCTATCATTCAATAATTCTGAGATTAGAGTATTGCCTTGCGTATCGACATATCATCCTGCATCCACTTGATTCTATAAAACGATAAGCTCTAGGTTAGGTGATGACAGGTAACCCCCTCCTCCACTTCTCTAAGTCGGGTTAAATGGCCATCAAGGTACTAGTATAACGTAGGGATATGCATTAGATAATGATGCACTGCCCTTCCCTATCTTGTCCTATCTTTCATTTCTCATACCATACGCCGAAGACATCATAACATTCAACATACTAGTTGCTTGTGAATATCCACATGTTAAGATAAGTATATCATAGTCTCTTGACCTAGAATACGCATCGGCAAGCTGTTCGAGATCTGGTCCCTTTTGCTTATAAGTAAGTGCCTTATAAGTATAGCACAGCCATCTTGAGTATGTATCTAGGTATTATATATATATCATGACTAAGGTGGAGTGATCTCATTGAGTCAATAATCTAAACATAACACTCGCATACCTACTGCTTCAACACTCTCGGTTCTGCTAAAGCACCATATCGGAGAGAATCAAACCGTTAAATACCTGGGTGATCACCTGCCACGGGTGTATATATACTTATTCATAACGAAGCTGTATATAGGAATCTGAATGTGGAAATATAGAATACATTGTGTATGAATGGAAAGAGAAAATGAAACTTGAAATTCCCAATTACGAAATTCGTACAATAGATAACATCTGGCCCTCAAATTGTTCTCTCCCGTAACGACTTCCTTCGAGACCTCTACGATCTGTATCGATTGACCTCCTTATTACTTTTGCCATAACGCTCCGAATACTAGGAAATAGGAAATCTTTATATAAGCATATTGAGATCATGGATGACAGACTCCTGAGGCTGGAATTCTGTGTTGGTATCTCGATCATCTCGCTTTGGGTTATTAATATTGTGATCAACCAAGGAGTGCTCCCCGCCCCCCATGAGTCGGGTCTGTGTTTTCGCTGTCCTGCGGTTCGACGGTTGCCTCAGAGGCCTCTGAGTTCGGTGTCAGTTTGTGGGTTTGGGGCAACTCTGGGCCCCCCTCGTGGGAGGCGGTGGGGTGAATAGAATGTAGCGATAGGGTGCCCTGCGTAACTGTCGGGCTTGACGCATCGTCTGTTTGTACAGGGCCTTGAGTGGTGTTTGGTACCTCGAGAGAGATTTGGGAGTCGTTAGGAACAGTTTGTCCTGGGCTTGATGATCGAAGAACAGGGTGGTCTGGGTTCGTGATGTCCAAAGACCCTAGAAGTTCATTTGCCTCTGTTCCTGGGACCGTTTCGACACACTTAGACCATGTACCGAAGCCGGCCTCCTCCTGTGCTAAACGTTGTAGTTGTAGAGTGGCATTACTAGTCCATTCTAAGTGCTCGTACTTTTTGTATCCCTTTTTTTCATATAGGAGAGTGGATACTGGCTCTAGCAAATAAGACGTTGCAATTAAGGAACCTCCGACTGAAAAGATGAAGATAAGACCAAAAAGACTGAAAGATCCGTATGCAGTAGATCGCATTTTCTATGGTTAGTCAACATCTGCTATCATTGGGGTCAAAGAATAAATGTCATAGGAGGCCTTAAACCTACCTGACTGTCACACAACTTTTTCACTTCGGGTGTGGTGTGGTCGGCACGGGTACCTGATAAATGCGGATCTGCTGGGCCGTAGGCATAGCTTAGAAATAATGCTTGGCGAGCTGCCATCGAGATACCCCACCAATGCGCTACATCACGTTGCCATTGATCTGGTTCTAAGTAGTATTGGTTTCCTCCGCTTAGATATCTCTGTGAGAGTAAACTTGTTGGCCCAAGTGTGCTTATTAAAGCAGGCACAGATGACTCAATAATGGCCTGGCTGAAATAGATGAAGAGAGCCGCTGCACTGTTCGTAGCGTTTCTGGCTGCAAAATCGACATAGTTCGTATCAAACAGGCCAACGGCGCCGGCGGCAGCATCGCGCAGACTCGCTAGGGGGCCACATTTTCGAGTCCCCAATATAGAAATGCAGAATTGGTGTTGGTCGGTGCAGCCGAGCGGAGACGATGGCTCCGAGGAAATATATACGGGGTCGCTATATGATTCGCTTGCGGTGGAGGAAACCAAGTTTATGGGCGCGGTTGCCACTTGATACCACGGATCATTCGATGGACTTGAAAAAATAACCCCGTTCCCAGAGAGAAAATATATATCGATATCGGCATCTTCTCTAAAGAGAGAGTCGCTTGGGAAGAATGATGAGTCATTGCGAACCCGTCTATTTTGAACTAAGACATAAAATGGTCTATAAAGTCTAAGTCAGCAAAAATTAAATGAATCCATAGATGTTTACGCATATCGAACTGTGTTCAGCTTACTGTAAATCGAAGTTTGAGTAAGCCACAACTGAAATATTATGCTGGTGCGATGGGTACTGAGTTTCAAGAGATTTAGCTGCATAAATATAGTCATGAAATCCAAGGCTGGTGGAATTGCCGTAGTGATATATAGTTAACTCTCCGAAAGACGTATTGACTTGACTTGTATAGCCGGCTGTAGTCATTGGCGCGCAATGATAGACATTCCTCCACAGAAGTCTTTGATCTGGTGATGTGTTCAGCCCAAAGTGGTCATAGCTACTTAAATAGCCCGAATCAATGCGTATATTCGAAGAATGGTGTCTGCATAGGTCAGAATGAAACGGGCATGCCGCATGACGACCAACATTGCCAATAATTTGCTTCGTGACGAACCGATTGCAGTCTAGCAAGCCTCCAATTCCTCCCGAATAGCATTGTTGAGCGTAGTTTGCTGCACTGTTGATTTGTTGAGCAACATAAGCTCCACTAAGGGGGTATTGGCTAGATATTCCTTCATACGACGTCCTCCCACAGTTCATGCTTTTGATCAACACCTCGTCTCCAATTGCGGTAGAGACATAGGAAGAAAAACCACCAGCGATAGTGAAGGAAAAAATACAGATAGTCGCTACAGCTGTCGTAGATAGTGGAGGGAAAAGTCCTGTCGAGTTTTTACCAGCCCATATGACATAACTGAGTAATCGGATACCATCTTCAGGAGTCGACGAATTCCGTAGAATGGCCTAATTGTAGTTTATGAGTTAGTATGGGCTGGATCACACTATATACAATGCCACTTGAGAGACTGAGACAAAAGGGAATGAAGCCGGGCGATAAACCCAAAATTATCAGGGCTCACCTGGTGTTGGTGGTATATCGCATTTTTGGGGGTTTTCTTCGAATATGATCGGTGAATAGCAAAGCATACGAGTCTCCAAACACGCGTTGCTACAAATGAAATGAAGACCGCCGTGAACGCAATAAGGAGATCGGCGTCTCGCCGGCGGAGGGTTAGGGTACCTCCTAGTATTCGCCCGCGGGACCAGTTGGTCCAGGCCCCAACGTACACGGGGTACTGGCCGGTTGAGTTTAGACCAGTACTCATGATAACTAGGTAGGGTTCAAACAATAAGTGAGTAATTTTTATATGCTTAGGTTTAAGAGTGATCTTGCTGTTCATGTACAATATTTTTCCTTCTTCGAAGTTTGCTGCTTTTTATATAGGCTGCCTAGGCTGACTATGATGGTAGGAATAAAAAATATTTTAGAGCGTGGTATGTACAGAGTGATGGAAGCGGGGTTTTAGCATATGGCATACACCAGGATACAACTGAAACTCGGCTCTCCTAAAATACCACACACCGACCTCATGTGTGCCTTACATGTAGTTGTCACCGTTAGTTTCGCCACCTATGAGGGTTACGGTTATTCGACCCCATGACAATATATGAGAATTCGTTCAGAGACTTATATAATACTAAAAACAGAAAAAGGCTTCTGTACCTTGGCTCTACGGACGTGTTTTTGCTGCGTGGAGGGGAAGACGGTAGGGGTGGGCAATGTAGCATATTATTCGTATTAAAATGATTTGGGCAGACTACTTCCTTACGGGCCAGACCTTGGTCTAGCTTGGTATCAAATAACAATCAATGCTCTAATAAGGTTTGCCTGTACGGTGATGTCAATGTCTCCAATTGAGATAGATGGGTTTATCCACCAACTTCTGTAGCCTATTGTGCACGATTGAATGGAACCACAGCTCTCACTGCCAGTAGTTCCGGTATTAGCTTATCGTCATTACACGAAATATAGACCCCCATTTGTATTAATAGAGTTGTCTTGCCAGTTAAAATACGACACGGGCCTGGACCTGTATAGTGTCGATCGTGGTCACCGCAGGATTGAGCTCTGCATGACTGCGTGAGAATGGGGGCTATTGTATAAAAGAATGACACAAATCGTGTTGCCCTTGAGCTCCTGCTGCGAGCCTTTGATGATAAATTTGTAGCTATGCGTTCATTTCGGGAACGGGTCGCAACGTACTTAGTATACATTGAGAAAACATCCGAAATCAGTATCCTCTATCTTGTGTCGTCTGCCTTAAGAAAAGAATCACGCAACTAGGAGTAAAGGAGATGGATGAATACACGTTAGAGAAATGAAAGTAAAAAGTAAAATTGACTCCGAATCGGGGAATCGAACCCCGGGCTTGACGGAACTTTTTAAATTACACACGATTAACGGCGATATTTTGAGAGCGTCAAATGTTAGCCACTACACCAATTCGGATCGATGAAAATTCGGACCCTTAATCTGGCCTACCATTTAAAATAGTGGGGGCTAGACTAACTCGGTGCCTAGGCAGTTGCTAGGTAAGTGGCCCATAGGAACACCGAAGGGGACGCCGAAGGGGGTGAGGGCCAAAAATCACGACCGCCGAGTGTGCTGTAAAGGGGTAGCTAGGTGCCTCCTGTTATGAACACAGCCATTAAACTTCTGGGTTGACGATCACTTCGATTGCCTAGTAGTAACGCTATAGATAGCAATATCCACTTTGGAAAACGGGCTAAGTGGCCACGAGAGCCTTATTTTAGGCAGATGTGTTCATTTCTAGGGAATTTGGAGATTGGTAATTATTTTATAGCCTCTTTCGTAGACTTCGCTACCACTCGCTTGAGGAGAGTTGTCGGGCTAATCCTACGTCATTAGGTATCGTTCAAGTCCAGCCCCCAGTATATATGTCTCCACCAACGTTGGAGAAGTCCTTCTTCTTGTCATTAATACCTATACCCTTTGGGGGCAGTTTGATTTCTATACGCTCCCTGGCTTTGGGGTGTAGCGTTACAGTCACAACAGATAGTGCATTCTGATTTAGCGCCTCCGCGGCAGTTATAATCTAAGGGGATAGTCATAGAGTGGTCAGGGCCCTCGTCATTGCAACAGATTATACGCCTGTTATGTATTAGGAGTTGTATATCCTTCGTGTTCAGCGAATTCAGCGCCTTTCGTTTTCTTGCAGTTCAACTGTTGAGCTAGTCTTTCTTAGACTTCCGTTGAACATACTAAGCGGAGCAGCTTCAATTTCCTCATCAGATCGGGCGGAGTTGCTTTCTACGTAGCCTGATCTAGACGAGTTTGAACTCCCCTTAAAACTGAAGATCTTCTTAGTAGCCTGTATGGCTGGTTCCCAGTAGTGTTTCCTGATCAGGAATTGCAATGTAGGTAAGCAGGCGGCAATAATGCCCACACCGCTCTCAACGACACCCCAATAGAGATATTGTGTAACAACAACTAGATTACAAGTTAAAATTTGCGCGGGGGGAAGGTTTTGAGATGGAGTGTAACTAGGTACGCACGTAATCCATCGACATCAGGACTAAAGCCCTGAGAAACCAGCCGCGCTAAATTAATAAGTCGTAAAAGCGAGGCAACGATACTCCTAGAAACCAGCGCTTTAGTTAAAATTACCTTAATGGTGTTAGATGCGACATGACATACACGGAACCGAGTAAAAAGATACCAACAACGGAAATCCTTTTGGCAAATGATAAGTTCAGCTGCCAGATCTATGATGCTGATTAGTATACGAGAAAGCCTTAACGAACAGATTCTCCATACCAATGGCATTGGCGTAGTAATGATAATCAAGTCCAAAATGAACCCCGTGATGCACACGGAGAGGACTAAATGCATTGTGTCGACACAATTTTCCACAATCTCAATAGTCGAGCCCCAAAGAGCCGAGAAGTCGAGTCTGCATTGGAAGAGCGACGCGAAAAAGAACCCTGCTGATGATAGACCTACGATGATGATGAGGCCCGTGATGACATAATTGGTTATGCTCTTCTTATCGACGACAAAGATGCGCCGGTAGAAGAATAGGAAGCTTGCTTTGATGCACCCAAATGCTAACGGAAGCATGAGGTCAAACGCCCATTGGATCTATTAACTAGAAGTTAGACAGATATTCTCAGTCGAAAATGAGCGGCGGGCACTTTGCCTTATAGATTAGGGAGATCTGGGGGGTTGTGATTTCTAGGGGATTGCCATCGAAATCGGGAGGAATCTCCGTTGGGGCAGCTATTGAGCCCTTGGCTACGCCATAGGTAATTGAAATTCCGATTGCCGTAACTAATAGCTAGTTATCATGTTATTAGGATACTATCTTGCTAAATTGATCATATCTTACTGTGGCCGGCAGCATTAGCCAGTCGTCTACCTTGAGAAGTTCCCTCTGCTTTTTTCGAGCCCAAAACCTCAAGGACACCGCAATAATGTCCAGAAGCGACAGCAAGATTGCAGCCGCAATAACATAGCCCGGCTCGGTGATGTAGTACCTCATTGCGATAAAAAGTCATGTACGTAGACAATCTTCGGAGAAAGTAAGCAATAATATGATTATGATAGGTAGGCAAAGAAGGTCTATGTTGGTAACAATGATTGGCTTGCGGGTTTATATACTTGCGTGTATATTTATGTCAGTTGCCACTCGCAAACGAGTCCCCCAGACCTCTCCTTCTCTTTCCGAGGTGTGATACCTGGATACAAGATGGTCGGTTTCACTATTCTGAGACCTGATGCGGAGCATTATCTTCTAATGCAAGCGTACTAAAATATTCTTTTCTTTTTCACAGCCCAAATGTACGACTGTCTGCTTTTGTTAACCGAAGTTCGGGTGTGGGGAAGATAGAGCAAGCGGGCTGAAGAAGAGAAGTGGTCCCTGGTTTCACTGCATATGGATATGACTCCTTCGTGGATCTCTAGTAATCTCGTCTGTGATGCCTAACAGTGACGAAGGCGCGAGCCACCGATTTACCTATGCTGGAAATACCTGAGTAGGTTACATCACATAATCGTGTTACACGAGTCTAACTGTGCTATTGCTCTACCAGCAAACTAGACTTGTATCATGATTAAGTACCTATAGGTATATGTACTATACATAGATAATTAAACTATTTAGATATTTGAAAACCAGGAAAGAAAATTCCTCGAGCAACAATTACTTTCATATTTATCAAATTGGGCGAGGGGTAGTATTGTTCTGCCTGCAAGCCCATGTTGTTCTTGTTATCTTTTCAGCCGTTGGATGCATGTCCTCTTTATCAGCTTACATGCTTCGTTAGAGTGCTTAGTGGCTTGAGCGTTACAACGCCTTCCTTATTAAAAGCTCACTTGACTTTTCTTGGTTCCGAATAGTCCTGCATGACGCCCGGCCCTCCGCCCCCTCCGTGCTCTCCTTGTGCCTGCTTGTCATATCTCTAAAATGTCTATCACAAATAAGCGCCCACTAGCCGGTAGTACCAGACCTAGTTATGCATGGAACTTTGAATTTAGGTGTTGGAACACATTTTATGGGCTCTTACCCATTACCTCATTTCTTCTAGATCGTTGTTCCGGGCTTCTGGCATCTGTGAATAGATTATTCTAGCTAACACGACAACTAGCCTGCTTGTCTGTTGATTGCAGGATATGTTGTTTGCTACTACGTTAGTATTTTGCTACGTTGGATACCTCACTCATGCTATGCACATTTGAATAGTACGGTGTTCTACCGGAAGACGGGTAATAAGCTATCAGTTTAATGGACGAGAAGCAAACAGCTTAGATTTCTCTAAAATTTTAAAATGATTGTGCAATTCCGTGCCATTTAATTTCACTGTAGGCCCCTTCTGACCCGAAAGTAAATCGACAACCAAAGATTCCAGTCCCATCCATGGTGATTCTGCCTCGAGATCTTGAACCCGCAGGCGCTCACTAAAACATGACTTCCTTGTAGTTCACTTCTTCAGGCACAGGTCTATCGGCGCTGGCCACTTTGTCCCAGTCATTCACTAGTGCCACATCTAATATAGCGAGTCAGCCAAAGTGTGTGCATAGCGTTTGGGGGGTAAAGGGGTTAAAACCTCACCTGCTTCAACAGGAAGGGCTTTGACAGCGATGAACGCAATTGCTGCGAGTAGGAACGCGCGGGCGTACATGGCGGATGTGTGCGAAGACTTGCGTGTAGGGCTGGGTTTATAGGATATAAAATATTTGTTTGTTACTAGTCGATATGATAGAGATCTGATGAGCTGTTAAATCCAGAAAGGGATGGGCCTTATATAAACCACAAGGTCATATCGGTACTTCTACTAATGCAGGCATGACTGTATTAGATCAGGCAGCCCGGCTCACTACTAACACGAAGGGACCGCCATTTCGACGTGGCAATAGATGCAAGCCACGATCAATCACATTTTGTTTTACAAGGAGGTTTGTTGGCCAAGCCCTTATGCACTTTATCCCGAATGATCATCCATACAAGGAAGGTAACACATGAAATATGAGTTAATTCTGGTAATATTGGCTCCGGTTTGCATATTCGTGTGTTGGTGGACCATTAATGCAGATACAAACTCACTGCTTGTGATATGGTCGGGTCTTTGTTGGTCCGTTCGTAGTTCGTCCCCTTCCGATATTGACAGATCATTTATTCTTGTAGTCTTCTATCTTAGTTCGACGATCGATGAAATCTGCAATCTTTTGCGTAACTAAGCTTTACAATTATGTCGGAGCTGCCGTCTACCTCATTACTTGCCCCCAAGAATGCCTCATTTGACAATGATGAGAAATTGGACCTGGAAAATGAAGGAACCGAATACTCTTCTGTCTCCCCTTCTAGGAGCAAGAGCTATAAGATAATCACTGTCACCCGAGCTTACATGATTGTGGTTCATCTCTTAATTATCTACCTGATTTTCTACCTCTGGACTGGGCCAAAGAGTAATGGTAGAGATATTTTACTCAAGGGTGAAAGTTGGTGTAAGTAATGCCTCCTTCTACAGAAGACTTGCAGTTGAAATGATCTCATATAAAATTTAGCGCCGGTTCATGAGTTCCTTGAATATGAGATCAATTCGGAGCACGCCACGGAGCATACCAAACACTCAAGGTATTCTGGAACTCCGACTCATGATCAAGATATGGCTTGGGATGATCTGATAAGGCGTACGTTGAATCCTCACCACGTCAACTTTGATGATTAATAGTGATTATTAGACATGTTTTTCAATGCCAGTATCGAAGAGCTTCAACGTGGCGGAGAGGCTCTCAAGAACCTAGCTGTTGTTGAGGGAGGTGGTTATGCTGCCACTATTGGTGTATACCACGAACTTCATTGCCTGGTGCGTTTCCATTCTCCTAACTCTTAGTAGTGGAGAATGTGGACTGACGGGATCTCTAGCGACAACTTAGATTCTATCTATTCCGGAGTAGATATTATCCAAACCTAACTATAGCGCAGGAGAACTATCTTCATGGACATCTAGGTATGTACAACTCGAAAAGTACCTAGCGCCGAGGAAGATGGGAATGCACGGGTCTAACCACTGCCGCAAGACCACTGTATCGAGACTCTCCGCCTGACTATCATGTGCTACGGAAACCCCAGCTTGGTTACATTTGCATGGGGAGGTGAGAACGCAACTAAACCCCTTACACAGTCCAATTCACGGTCAGTATGCGTGAAATGGGCGGCTATCAATGATTGGGCTCGCTCTCGGGCACCGAAACACTACGCCTTGGCAGAAGAACAGCCTGGATATACAAATTAGCAGGATGGTAGCACAGAGTCAGGGCATCAGTGCAGTAGTTTGCATACGGAAATTACATATTTGGGGAGCCCTCAAGTTAGGTTGCAACAGGGCGCCAAAGTGGGAGGTGGCTCGTGTACGTATATCTGCTATGTGTAGATTGACTTGATAATAGACCTCTGAGGTTGGCACTGATGGCGTTATCTCTTTGATAGATCGGGGACTATCTAGAGCATCATGCGTGCATCTAGCAGGTTCCCCGACGCTGTAATGTTACATCTCAGGTACTTCGCTAAGCGTGTATTTGGGGTACCATCCGGTCTTCACGTTACACAGTGTTACTCCGGTGTTGTTCCGGAATCCCCTTTGCCGCCGCCTGTCGCTGCCGATAGGCTGATGACGATTTGATTTAACGGCCCGAATCCTTCTTGCATCAATTCCTATGTTCATACAGACGTACATACCTGCATATGTATGCACGAGGCGCAGAATATGTAGTCGTAGCAGCACCGCCCCCAAGACGCATCACTAATCTGTCGGCTCTCTAAAAAGAAAACTGTGAAGGGTATTCAAGTAAGCATGACCAAGTGATGCTGTAGTACAGAGGGATATCCGCTCAAGAACCCCTAGGTTACCACGCGCGCAAGACAGACGGCCTGTCTTGTCCCTGATTATTCTCTGCTCCAACATCAAGGGCACCCCCAATACGCCCGCTCATCACTCTTTATCATGGCGACTAGTGCTTCATCACATCTGCGCTTTGCCATTATCGGCGGTGGTCTCGGTGGGACGGCCCTCGCCAATGCTCTCAGCCAGATTCCGCATATCCAGATCCAAGTATATGAAGCTGCGGCAAGCTTCTCGGAGCGCGGCGCCGCCGTTGCATTAAGCACGAATGCACTGCAGGCACTCGAGCAGATATTCCCCCCTGGCGGCAAGGAGAATCTGTTGAAGAAGGCCGGCGCTGTTCCTTTGAATTCTTCACGCAGCATCGTGGTACGTCCTCCACCATCTAGAGATGACCGATCATCGATAGCATAGTGTCTCATCCATCCGCGTAGGGGTCAGGGCCGCATGCTGGCCAAATCATCTTCGACTTTGCTAGCTCGGAGTCTGAGGTGGTGGTTCATCGCGCGTCTTTACTCCGTGAGCTAGTGGCCTCTCTACCTGGGGACATTCTACATCCCAACAAGAGGTTGACGTCAATCAACGCCCTTCCGGGAACCCATCGCGTCGAGATAGCCTTCGAAGATGGGACGAAGGACCAATTCGACGGCGTCATCGGCGCCGACGGCATCTTCAGCACCGTGCGTTCGTACGTACTCCAAGACGAAATAGCCCACAGGTATGCTGCGACACCGGCTGGGTTCTGGGACTGCCGGAACCTCGTGCCCATGGAGAAAGCCAAAGCCGTGCTAGGGGAGGACCTCTTCGCTGTCGATCGCCAGTGCGGGTGGGTTGGAGACGGTGCGTTTCTGATGCATGATGTGCTAGAAAATAGCACGATGGTGCAGTGTGTGATATCTGCTATTGAGGTCTCGCCAAGAAACAACAGAAAACTTCCGCTAGACAAGGAGATATTGACACAGACCCTACAGACTTGGCTTGACGGCCCCATTGCTAAAGGCATGATCGAAGTAAGTATACCCCCGAAGGCCCTAACTGCGATACTAAGAAGGCTCCAGCTTGCACTTGCGCAAGACGATCCACACCGATATTCTCAGTGGGAACACAAGGAGACGCCTCAATACTCCGCTGGCACGGTATGTTTAATGGGCGACGCCGCTCATGCCATGACACCATGGCAAGGTTCAGGTGCTGCAATGGCATTTGAAGACGCCATGATCATACAAGAGCTTCTGAGACACGCGCAGTCACCAGCACAGATTGAAGCGGCATTCAAGGCTTATAACGAGCTGAGGCGACCGCGATGCCAAAGGGTCATTGACTCGAGTCGGGGGACTGGTATGATTCTATGCGGACAAAACGTAGATGCTGATTTGGATCCTGAGAAACTGGGGCAATTGCTAAGTACAAGATGGGATTTCATAGCTAGCTTGGATATGAAAGAGCATCGGGAAGAAGCCGTGGTCAAGTTTAAGGAATACATAAAAGCTCTATGAACTGATCTAGAGGCTAATCAAATCCGGACTCAATAACCTTTTGTTAGATAACAGGGTGGTACAGCAAGATCATTGGTGTAAACCCAGGAATAGGAGTACCCGTAAAGGATTCAGAGGATAGACCTACTAGGCTATGATCAAATTCCTGAAGGTAGTCCCTCCAATATAATGCACAATAATTCATATGCCTAAGAATTAAAATAGCTAAAAGATATTAATGTTCTCGCGTTAAGTAGTCCATACGCGTTGTCCCCTTTGTCGAAAGTATAAGGGGTCAAGGAGTCACCGTCATGTTAATCTAAGAATAGGGGCAACGGTCACCAAATCATGTATATATAGAGGTCTTCCCACCTACCTAATAACCAGTCAGTTAGTTAATCAAGGCAACTGAACCACTTATATACCTACCACTTCAACACCTTTTTCATCGAAGAGCCCTTGAAGTAAAACGAAAAATCTAAATCATTGAAACTGTCTATCCATGTCATAACCTGAGTATAAGGTAGCAATAAAATTTTGTTATTACGCAAAAAGTTCAATACTACTAATTGGTATATACCTATGCTTATATATATAACGCCATCTTTGTTTCATCCTGTGACAGCCCACGAAAGTTATTTAATATTAACCGGCATCTCACTTGTGATCCTGCATATCTTGAACCTACTTTGATCTCCTAGAACACCCATGTTAGACAAGCACTAGATAGATACCTAACATCCATGGAGTGGCAAGATTGTGGGCTCCGTCCTTATTCTCAAGGTGACCGCGACTAGTTATAATTCATATTTCTTTTCATTAAATAAGCAATATCACCCACACCCTGAGGTTCATTAACCCAATGTCCATCATCTTTGTATTCCCTCCCCTCCACTTGAAGTTCCCGTGATCGCAGGATATTTCCAAGTTTTCTGCCATTTTCTATTGACACAACATTGTCATCTACCTTGTGGCCGAGGAAGATGGGTGTGGTGTGGCTCAATACCCGGACTTCTGGGATAAAGTACTGAGTACGTGTAGCAGGTATATCGAACCTTGGGCGGTCCTCGGAGCTTGAAATGGCTAGCATCCAGCTACACAGCCCAATTAGTCCAGCGAGTTCCAACGATGTGTGTGCAAAAAAGGCTGCTATCGCGGTCGCAAACCCCTAGCTAATTCCGGCAAGAAACATTCTCCGTCGTGGCACTAACATCTCCTCTTTCCTAATGACGCCGAGGCATAAGAGAGTACCTTTTATCTCACATTTATACTGTAGACTCACAATCGAAGTCGGTATTAAATGCCATCGTATACTTAATTTAATACAGGGGATATCAACGTAATTCCGAGACGACTTGACTAGAAAGGGAGCATATACTCGGCGGTTATCCACGCCAGTGAAGTATATTTGAATATCCTAGTTGGAAGCCTAGAACTCAGGCCTTAGATCATCTGAATACACACCTGTCTGATCGCTTCCAAGAATAGCACTGGTATCCCTCCTTCCAATTGATCATTCTCCACACCTCCGCCAGAACTCTGATAACCTTTATTGATTGTAGCTGTGTACCGATCCCCTTCATGTAGATCCTTCCATCAGGCGTTTCCATTCGGGCACCTTATCAAGTTTCTCCGACAGGATACGGAATGCTTCATCAACCGTCATTGTATCGTCGTTCACCGTCTCCACCACAACACTCAAGCCCTGAAGCTGATCGACAATTTGAGGGATCATTTCTTCGTGCCATTCCATCCTTCTTCTAAACTGCCTGGCATCGTCGTGTGGTGATCGAGCACGCAGCAGGAAGCGCTTTCTTGCAACATTCTCGGGACATTGAATGTGTATCGTGAGCCCAGAAAACGTAGGTGCAATTTGCTGAAGCGCACCTCTAAGGTCGTTGATTTCCTCGACACGGAGGGCATCTAAACTGTCAACAATCATGGCTCGAGGTAAATCTCCCTTCCTCTCCATAGCCTTGGCGCTTTTCTCTTTTAGTAGTTGGGCGATTATGGTAGCATTAAACTCTTCTCCTCGCACGATACTATTGTGCAGTAACAAGACGAATGGGACGGGTTTGAACAGATTATGTAGGAGAGGTGTGGGGATTTCCATCCGCTCGATTAGATATTCATTGATTTCGCATGGCATCCCCGGCATCTCCTCTTTTCTTGCTTTCCTTGCAGCCCGAAATTCATCTCCGATAGAGACGTGATAGAGGCCAAAATCGGCCGCTAAACGTGTGCTTAGAGTCCCCTTGCCGCTGCCCGTAATCCCCATTACGAAAATAATCGGCAACATGGCGAACTAAAGCCTCTAGTCAATAGATGACTCAAATCTTTAGGTGTCTCTTGCGAAAGATAGATGAATATTGAAAGGGGATTTAGTTCTTTTAAGTTGAGTACAGAATTAGTCATGTAGTTCGGAGGCCAGTCCGCTATGATAAATAAAGTTGCTTAGTTGAAATTTTGAATTGAGAATTCCTAGTTGCTAAATAAATAACACAGCTAGTACGCGTGAAGTTCACAATGTTATTTCATAGTAAATTTGTTTAGATTTTATGTTTGCTTTGTTCACGGTCGCTGTGATCCAATAATCACAAAGCTCTTGAGCTCCAGTAAAGCAGCCATTCGACGTCTCAGTGTTAGGATCCAGGTGCTTCATCCCTTGCTTCAGTATAACACATAACTGTCACAAGTCAAGTCCTCGAACACAAGGAGGCCTAACAAACAATAAAGTAATATAAATCCAGCACACTGTGCTGTAAAAAGGCGAAATAGGGATAAATAAGCCTTGAGATTCTCAAATATCAGATGAAGGCTTGAAAACCAAGCATCACATAACTACTAGCATGTTCCAGTTGTGACTCATTCCCATTGCACGGGTTATATGGCATGGGTTAGGAGGCCCTGTCTCTACAAGGTCCCACGACACTAGGACCTTAAAATTCACCAGGAATTATTATTAGCTAAACTAACTGTGTTCTAGTGAAAGCATATTCCTTATAGGAGAGCAAGACCAGCTTTTTTTATATGCCTGGCATCTTGTGTAGAAACTATCTTGCATAACAACACATATCTTGTCAGGTAACTCACAAAAATTACTAAGTTAACTAACCTAATTTGTTTTCTTCAACAATAATGCACCACGTACATTGCACTTATTGTATAATTTTTTATTTTCTAGATGGTTTCCTATATTACAATTCATCATGTTTTTCGGGGAACCTTGCAATATTGCCCCTAGCATGGCCACTACTCGGGGCCACAAACGAAAACAAGAATCTCTCCTCCCTGAGATCAAGGTACTCGTCATTAAATATTAGCTATGGATCCTTGTAATTGGTATTCTTGTATTGGCCCCTTGCCACTGGCTTCCACCCCTGGAGGCTTGGGCCTTTGTACTTCTCTCCAGTTATCTGGCCTTGAGCCATCTATGAGCGGATGAAGTTCTTGGCCTCGTTGTATAGAACCGAGTACGTCGGCACGCCGCGCTTGCGCCGAATATTGTTCTTGATCACTGAAGTAATTGCTACGATCCACGGGTCCATCTTTTTCAGCGCCTTTACGTTGGATTGCGTCTCGTGATCCAGCCCTCGTCGTTACCGTCCTTCTCGCCAGAATCGTCTTCGTCGGGATACATTGTACCGCGGGCATCAACGCAGAGACAGCGCACATCTCCGGCCACAGCACCGGCGCATAATTGCATAAATTTAGACAGGAAATATTTCACGATCGGCGGATCCTGGCCGAGTGTACACTTCTTGGGCCCTTCATCCGAATCAACGACAAAGTACAAGACGTCCACACCAGTGTGGGAGAACCTGAGATGCTTTACTAGCATTTCTTGCACACGGAAGATACCGTCGTCGGTGCCAGTTCCATAGCGCACGATCAAGGCCTTTTGAGAAGAGACCGTTAGTTCGGTTATTAGTGCGTGAAGAAAATTAATTCCCAAAGGACAACTTGTATAGGTATTCAAGTGACCTACCTTCTTGCCGAGGCTTCTGAAGTCTGTTTGCCCAAGGTTGTAAGGGGCGTTCGAGTCGATGTCACCCGATGGGTTAGTCATATGAAGCACGACCCTGTCACTAGACTTAGGAACAGTGAAGCTGTACGTATAATACCCGTCACCGAATTCTGCGGTTATCTTACGACCAGAGCTAGTCTCGCTAGGCCTCAGTGAGCCATTGACGATGTGTTTTTCCTTGAAATTTCCAGCGACATCCTTTAGCTGCCGGAGTCTTCAGCTCGCCCAAGCTGCTCGAACTATCAGGTATCGGTTCCGCAAACTACTCGAGAGGTTGTTGATTCCCGTTGTAGTCGGCAATCCCAACGTGGGTGAGGATTTACAGGACCATCCTGATGTGGGTATTAGTTTTGAGGTGGCCCACAGGGTGAAAACATTCGATGACATAAGCCGACAAGAGCCTGGGGCTATCACTGTTATTATAGAGGGGTACACGACCAAAGAAAAGCGGCCCGTTTCCGGTAGGTGGTAGCTTTGTCGGATCCTTGCTCCTGGAGACGAAGCCATGCTAGAGGAGGTTATGAATATGGCCATAGACACTACATCAGGTCCTTTCTCGCCTTATCACGCTCGATTCGTGCGCTCGATTCCCAGCAACAGCAACGAGGGCGCCGTCTGCATATACGCTGCGTGCAGCAACTTCATCCTCAAAGAGGCCAGTGACATTGTGTAAACGGCCGGCAATTTGTTAACCATTTGCGCTGCGCTGCCCCATCCCCTTTCCCGCGGAAGCATCCACATCAACTCAGCTAACCCCACCGAGAAGCCGACAATCGACCCGCGATATCTCAAGCATCCTCTGGATCTCGAGGCTCTAGCTCGACATCTACGATTCATCAATCAGATCGTTCAGACAGAGCCACTAACCCAGAATCTCAAACTCAATAGCCGGCGTAGTAACGGCGCTCCAGCTGATATAAACGACTTACGATAGGTCAGGCGAAAGAGTATATCAAAAAGACAAGTTTGAGTTGTTGACACCCCACAAGCTCCTGTATTATGTTACCACTTGAACGAGGAGGCGTTGTCGACCCCAACCTCAAGGTCTACAGTGTTTCGAATCTCTGCGTGGTCGACGCAAGTATCTTATCAATCTCAACAAGTGGAAATCCCCAGACGACGGTATACGGGGTCGCAAAACGGGCTGCTGATATCATTTGAGCGACTATTATTAGCGATATTAACGTAGGATCACAGTTTTGAAATCGCATGACGGAATTTACACCTTCTGACACAGCCATATCGTTTGGAATAAAATGTAATTTAGAAAGGTTCCTCAAAAACGAGAAGCCGACTCACCTGCGCGGAGTAGTGGATCGCGTTGTCTCGTTGCCATTCGGAATTCATAATCTTTATAGCCCATGCCCACGTTTCGGTGTGTTTCACCGCATTTTTAACCTCAAGGAAGAGGAATGTTTAAAGTCAGTAGACGCGGGGGCCATCCAATAGAATTCGGGCGACAAAATGTTGCACTGCAATTTTAGCCCCGTGGAAGAGGATGTAGACGCAGGGATATAGTACATAGGTCGTCTTCAAGTACCGACAAAATGTCTCAACGCAACCACTACATTAAATTTTTAACCCTGTGGAAGAGGGCATATTGCAGATTTAGCCTACAATACCCAATCACCTGTATTATATATTTAGTATTGTAGGCAATGGAGTAATTGACTTGAAGGCACCGTGAGGGGTAGGCCTTACACACTGTCCGCTGTACCTGCCTCACAATATCTGGAAGAGATCGCTAGTTCAGACTGCTTACACTAGTGGAATCCTGGCCCCTTCTATCAATACCGTGTTACATGCTTCTGCATCGGTACCTTTCATTCACTGCATTTTTAGCCCCGCCGAGGAGGGTTTATCGCAGATTAAACCTACAATACCTCCCAATCACCTGTATTCTAGAATACCTAGAAGAGATCACTAGTTAAGACCGTTTAGTGGAATCTCATCTTTCCCAACAAGTGCAGGCAGGCGGGTCTTAACATCTATACAACGCCAAACACATCTACATTGACGATAGCTCTCGCTCCAATGGGTCTACTACATTTAGGGTGTGCATGGAAATTGTCTTCTTTGCAGCACTGGACTCGCCAGACATTGCAATGAAAACAGGGTTCGCGTCGCCTGGAGGCAGTGTAATACCAGGGACACGGTGGGAGCGATCATGCGCAAGCACAGAGGACGCGCTCCCGGGAGAGAAAAATTAGAATAATCACGATTGAGTCCAAGTAGGACTCTTTCAGAGATTAAACTGAAAAGAACAGATACTACACTTGATCTAAGCCAAAAGGCAAAGAGAGCTAAAGAAGAAAGAAAGAAACAAGCAAAGTGTGGGAAGCAGGCGAGGTATATATAGACTCTCAAAAGGCGGTGAGTGGGGCGGTCAAGGATTCTGCCGTCATATTGCTACCTATTGTTATGTGGGGTGGTGGTCTGTGCGCCATTGGCAATCATATCTAGTGTACCATTCACCTAAGAGATATCCATTGTTGCCTTTCTAGGCAGTACACTAACGGCATTGTTTTATCTGTGATGAATTGCCATGAGAGCGCGTCACCGAGGCATCGTAGGACTAGATGCCTTAGGATAGCTCATGCGAGTAAAGAAGTATTAGCATTAGCGAGTAGTGTGTTAGGTGCAGTGGTGCCTAGATACAGATATCCAAGTATCGAATGCGTGTCGGACTAGCAATAGGTTAGGTAGTTCTGAGAGTATACTACCAAGACTAGAATTTGTGTAGGGACATTACTCAAAAGCTACAGCTTCAATTGCCCTCTATTCTAGTAACAAACCACAACCCACTGCGCGTGCCCGACCAAGTCCAGAATTCATGAATCAGTGCCGCCGCTACATAGGTTATTTTTGGGCACAGATCCAACTTCGTAATGTGTACCGTCTGAGTAGGTACACACCAGTAGACAAAGTCCTAAAGCTACCTAGCCATCCCTATCGACCCAGACATTGATTGCCAATTCCCAGCCAAAATAAAGTATATGACAAACTTACGGGTTCTAGATTAGACGTAGTTGCCCGTATCCAACCAGCCTCTCAAATGGCAGGGGTAGTCCGCTTCCAAATCGAGTATGCAGGCTCTGCATGAGGAGCTTGAGAAGAGGTCAACCTTTTCCTTCTCCAGGCTCTCCGCATACATCATTGGCCAACGCATACTGCAATACCACCAAAATACCGACATCTACGGCAGACTTGGATGCCGTTTCAGGTCATAATTCAATGGCACAGTAGCGCTAACGCATTAGTAGTGTATCGTATCAGTGCATCTCGGGACTTCTCGGTCGCACGCATGGTACTTTTACCTCACCTTGTTTCCATTCCCGGGAAACGACACTGTTTAGTGCAAATTGCGTCAATCCAATCCGTTTTGTTAGTCCTCATTCTCCGCTGTTTTCGGTAACATGGCCGCTATAATTGGCACTGTAGGTGGCTGAAAACGAACGCACCACAGCGTTGCAGCGACCCAATATATTGAACTTGGTCAGCCAGATCTTACCCCCGGGAGGTTGGACGGAGCCTGCTCTTCCCTACCCATCAGTTCATGGTGGCCAGACGAGCCATGTTGAGGCTCACTGGATTCTAAGGAAACAATAATTGGCATTCACCTTAGTCATACTACCTTGCTGATGTGGTATCAAGGAGTCTACGACTCTCGTGCCTTACTAGAAGAAGGCGTGGTGTGGCACACTTCAATAACAGCTATCAAATACGAGATTCGCACATGACATTTGAAGATAATTTTTTTAGAGTAGTATGAATGAAATGTTTCTATTCAGCAGCCAATTGTGAGAGAAATATTAGTATAGTAGCCGCGTATTAACCACCAACGGGGACGTTCCCAAGAATACGGTACATAGCCTAAACAACCTCAGCCATCCTGTCGACTAACATTGCCCTTGATGGCACCGGATGGAGTATATACACCGGACTGTCTAACTCCTCGCCGTAAGTCCAGCTCGGGGAAGCCGCATTGAGCCTATTATCCCCAACTCGGACCCAGAGGCGTTCGCTATTAACATCCGACACTTTGCTTCGGGCTCTAGAATTAGCAGCCGAGGGACGCGATCTCAGCGAAGCATACCAACTCCGGAGGTAAGGAATCGGCTTCGAAAAGAGGGGCAATAACGGCCCGAACGTAGGCAGGCAGCTAGTGATGATTGCGACGCCCAACTGTAACGTAGACCATAGATACGTCGCGCCAAAGTCGACTACAGTCGGTCAATTAGCTGATTCTTTGCACCCCGTGGGGAGACCCGGGAAAGGGGAGAGACTTACGACCTGAGAAGATGTCGGGTGGATTCCAAATCGCCGTCAGTCGGATGATACTGAATACACAGACCCTAGATGTGTCAGGATTCAGGGGGCGGGGGGCAAAAAAAAAAAGCAGAGCTGAGGATGCGTAGCTTACACGGCCCCCAACAGAAATATACCAATAACCGGCGCCTTTTTCAGCCACGGAAGCTGTAATCGCATCACAGTCCCCGTCGGGATGCACAAAATCGCCACATCGATAAATAGGTTCGATAATTCGTATCCCAGAAGGACCCGAGGGTACTCGAGGCAGTACGGCGGCACGTCGAAGTGTTCCCAGTACGCCTGGACGGGCTTGCATTGAAAGGCGATTACCAGGGTGGCGACGATGAACCAGACGATGCAAACGACCCCCGTGGCGTGGATGACGCGTTGTAAAGTCCGGTTGATGGAGAATAGATTATGGTAGGACCAGAGGATGCTGATTTTAATCGATGTGATTCCAAAGCCGAATAAGAGCTCGTTGGTGTAAACCAGCTAGCTGAATGTTAGAATAATTCTTTACTAGATTATTCTTGAGACTCTTACCTTTGCTAGGTTGGTTGCTTCTTCCACCCCTAATCTCGGGTTTGGGTCGAGCGCACGATATTGAGAAACATTGAAAATGACTTGTCCACTAAGTAAGCATCTTCCGCCTATGATCATAAACATCATATAAGAAGAAATCGAGCTCCCCATGCTCATCTACTAATTCTGGAGCTCATCACGCCCGATTTCTCACTCGCAGTGAAAGTAGTCTCTAGGCCCATTGATGCGGCGAGATGGGATGGAACGGATAGACTCACAATTGATAATCAGTGAACAATAAGTAGTAAATATTCCTGTGGCAATAAGACACATCCAATCCGGGCCTTGTGGGGCCTGACGACGATAGAGCTTGAGAGCCAGTCGTATAATTACAGACAATAAAGTGAGTACGATCAGGGTCGCTGAAGCCACAAAGTTCTTTTTTGCGTTTTTCGTGATAGGAGGACTCATTGTAATAATACGGCCTGTAAACACGCCACTGGCAATATAGAGGCTTGATAGGCGAAGTAGGAAGAGAATTTAGAGGAGAGCCCGCGCAGTTATTTAGCGTGCTATATGTAGAGTGGTGACTGGACTTATGTGTGTTGACCTGATGAAGCTTCATAAAGGAGAGAAGTCCCGTATCACAACTCTCACAGTCCCCTGAAAACGTCAACCGTGGTATTGATGTCATATCTGCACATCTGTAGTAAGGGTCCAGTTTACAATTCTCACGATGCGACACACCATTTATCCCTCAGGTCACAGTCCATCTCGACTTTGTAAGTCAACGGAGTGATTCAGGTGAGAGGGGTGACAGTCGGGCGACATCAGGTTCCCAATCCACCGTTAGGTTACATGCCGCTTTCTTTACGAGAAGTCTATTGCCTTCGTGACCAGTCTTCTAGTTTCTCTGGTACTGCTGAAATTCTACTTTAGGAGAGTGGGTCGGTCTCATCGGCGCCCATATCGCCAAAACCTGACAATTTCTCTGCGGCTGGCGGGTTATCCCCAGATGCCAAGCTGTGGCGAGTCTAGAGCTTGAAGCCCGGATTGGACGAATCCAAAAGCAGGGGTCAAGTCTACACTAAGAACGTTGCAACGTCAACTGCTGTAGCCAATCACGATAATTAGTTAGCTCTTGGCGTTGAAGCACAAGGAGGCTTGCGTTTTCAAGTTGTCGAGCTGTAACAATGATACTCAAAATAACTATTCAATCAAAATTCTAGTTTAAAAAATTGATAAAGTAGATGTGTAGCTAAGAAACAAAGGGTATCATAACATGATTTGCAGTAATACAATGAGAACCAGACACAATAATAACTGTAAACAACAAGATGCAGTCGAACCCAAGAGCGGTACGCAAATTTGGGAAGCTCGCCATAGATCCAGTAACTCGGGCAAGGGACTACCCGCAGCCATTTATATGGTCACAGCCGGCTCCGGCTCCGCATCGACAACCGCATTAGCCCACGCACCCATCCCTCGCGTTCGTGCCTCCAACGCCTCAATTGCCGGAGTGTGTTCTCCCGCCTTAGCCGTCGAGTATCTTCCAATAACAATTCGTGAAACTCCGCCTCCCACGAGTCCCGCGAGATCTCCCGAGCCACCCTCTCCAATGCTCCTTGCCAGACCTCGTCATCCAAGGAGGCATCTAGCTCCTCCCGTGTCCTCCGTCCGAGGTCCACATACGATTCCGACCTTCTCAGTCTAGGACTGTATGCCGTCGCCGCCCTAGGCGGCCTATATACGGTCTCCTCAACTATTATAGGAGACCTATCTAGCGATGTTGGCGAGCTCGACGGAAAGTCTTCCTGAGCCTCACCCAGTTCGGACCAGATCGAGTTCCAGATATAGCCGTAATGTTCAGCCAATTCGGCCATTATTGAATATCGGCGGGAACCTGAGATTATGGAACTGCGAGAACTGTGAACGGTAGAGAGTTGTTGAGCTTCGACCTGTTCGGTATCCTCATCTTCATCATTGGATTGCTCTCCCCGCTTATTACATTGCTCGCAGTCATCTTTAAGTCTCGCGCGCATCTCCCTGATATCCCTGCTTTGCCGCGTTGCATCTCCGTTACAAGATCCGTACACTTTTAGTTTGAAGCCATGTCCCTTGGGGCAATGTATGCTCGCGCGGCATGTTGGGCACGATGGTTCGGCGGGTTGTGCTTTGAACCACTGTAGATTTCAGTCAGCTTCCCTCTAGTAGATCTAGGATGAGGTCAGGAGAGATAACTACTTACACGTGGTAAGCAGACATGGCAAAACGCATGTCCACAACGCGGCAGGACGATGTATTTTCCGTGCGTATCATCCGTCACCTTATCGAACTGCGGGTTTACGAGTGCTAAGTCCTTGCACCTGCAGATTGAACACTCGATCGAGAAACGCGTCGTATCTTTATTTATGATGTCTCCAGTATCGTCGAAGTGTGGTAGGACTTGACGAAAGTTGTTTGTTTCAACACATGTCTCGGCGGCACTGCGCTCAGGTTGGTTCTCGTTTGCGGACATCTCGTCTGGTGGCGTGAAATATGATGATATACACAACCCTATATGCAATATATTGTTCTTGCGGAATACTGATAGCTTACCATCAGCTATGGGGGATCCTATTAATTAAGGCAAAGATAGCGGGGGGGTGGGAATGATAGAAAACGTGCTTTCGAGAAAAGATATTCCCACTAAGGAAAGGAGAACAGAATATTATAGAAACATAGGAAGGTGATTAGGGAGTCAAACCACAAGGAGAAAGACTTTTAGGGAATTAAGCTGAAGTGTGCTGAAGCCTATTATGGAGAGGGTACGAAAGAAGTCACATACCTAGCAAGACCTTGATATCTCTCTTGTTCTAGAAGCGATAGAGCTAGCTGATAAATACACAGCCAAAGGTCTACCCCTGAAGAATTCGATGTTTATATCAATGAAGATATGTCAAGTCGTATAGACTATAAATCTTATGAATATGCGCGCTGATGCTATATCGTTGTGGTATCTACTACTAGTCAGGTCGACCTACATATTAGTATCTGGTAAAATATGTGTAGGAAAAGGAAAGCCCAAAACACAAGGAAGTGAGGAAGCGGGAGTAGTACCTACATTGATGGAGCTGAAATATTAGAATACTAGAGTGGTAATGACTGCTATTAAAGTACCGGTATAAGAGGATGATGAATATCTGTTGATACACGAAGAATGTGAGTTGTTTTGGGAGAGATGGGGGAGGAGATGGGAGCGGTAGAGACACACATTTATACACACGCGAGTATGGATCGTTTTTAGGTTTATGACGAAAATTGCAGAGTAAGTTAGGATAGTGGCAGAGGGAAAACATTAAAACGAGTACGAAAGGAACCGTGTGGAATAAACATGTAAACAAACCCACGTCACTTACGAAACTAAGCACAAATAGGTGTACCGAATATAAACTCTAACGATGGGTAGTGACAAAGTAGTCAGTCATCCTATCACTAAAGTTAATGAAGCATCTCCTTAAAAATATGGGAAAGCGAGAACACATTCCATTCCGGTTGAAAGAGAGGCACATACCAGAGACGTTAGTACATAGAAAAAGCTACAAGATCATCTAACATAACTCAAGTTCTCCGGGTTCCTGGTCCCAAGACCACTTTAGCCCTTGCCTGCTATAAACAGCATCATTTAAAGAAATATTTTGCGGAATATCGTCTCGGTCTACTTATTAAATACAATAGATTGCGGAACGCAACGCCGATGGACTTTACTAGACCCTGAAGGAAAATATGACTAATAGTGATCCGAACGTCGTGAAGCTTGTTAACTTCTATCATGGTATCTCGGAGTATGACAGAAATAACATTAATATTGACTATGTACAACACAAAGAATGAGACTTCAGCATGTATACTAATAGTGCAAAGTAACCAGAAGACGGGGGGACCAAGATAGCTGATGTCGGAAAATTATAAGAAATTATTTGCTTCGGTATGGCCTCGGACGGTTCAATTGGAGCTTGTTATTCACTCATCTTTTTCTCAATCTATCCAAATAACATATATTTGCCAATTATGCGTGCTATGATATCCACCTACCGAAGCTATGTATAGTCCGCACCAAGCATCAATATATCAGCCAGATGACACGATAAAGCATGTTTGGATTAGACACTGGCTGCCAAAGTGGATTCGTCATGGGGTGGAACTACAGTAGCCAGCCATAACGCCACCAAAATCAGGCCTTCACAACAGACCGTGACAGCGTTCATTGGCGTCCCTATGACAATGCCGCGCTCCGAGATGTTATTATTAAGCTAAACTCTAAGATAAAGTTTGAACCTGCCATTTTGACTGGAGTCTCTAGTAAATTATGCATCCTTTCCCGTGGGGTGACGTAGGAACGGACTCAGCCGCATCCTTTTGAATCTTTATCCGAACTTCCAAAGCATAATCAATAGGTAATTTCATATGCCGTTAATCAGCACGTGTTAGAACATATCACGGTGGCGGAATAGCACGCATCGAATCCTGCTGAGCAGTTATACTTCGGTAGATGAATGTCTGGTCGATCCCGACTCGCCTACTGTATTAGAGGAAATCTAGTAGACACAGGCTTCCAGATACCGCACTTTTAACACGCTGTCATCTGACATTATTTTGGCTCCGGACTTGTCGATAGAACCGCCTCACTGACGATAACCCCAATTATGGCAGCACTACCTACCTGAAGATTTCCCACGTGGCGAAACGAAACAAGCGGACGTCCGATACGCATCAGCATAAGCGTTCTAGCTCACGGTCCTAAAACCTAAGAAGCCAAGGTTAAATGAAGCGATACGATGGGGGAAAACCGTCACTACCTAAAATCATCTCGGGAACATTTTATTTATCTGGGGGGGGGGGGGACGATCTGCTTACCTCTCTCGTTAGCTGTATTGCGGATTTACTTCGTCACCCCCTTATAGAAACAACGGGAACTGGGCAGAGGTGTCAAAAATACTGCTCCTCGACCTGCATTTGCTCAACGCTAATAACGCAACGCCCAACTGCGCAAACAGGTAGCATAAGGACAGACACAATAAGACCAGCAGATCCAGCAAGGTACCTAGACAGACAAGTTCCCACAACCAACGACTCAGAAATTACCTTTACGCTATACAAGACTAAGTTCCGCCGGAGGCGCAGACTTAAGGTCCATCTACATAGTAGTGAAGAGTAACAAGACCAATCTACAAACCGTATCTACGATCAGCCATGTCAAAACCACCCATATACAAGAGCCTTCAAGGTTGATTCTTTTACTCACTGAACTAATATCTATACTAGCGCTACCAATGCTCAGGACATACAATGAAAGATCACATCGAGGGCTCTGTGCTAGCCTCCTGACGGCGGAGCAGTCACTCCCCATTTTTGTCAACACTATATATAAATTTACACCGCCTTTTCGCTTTTGTATCCCCTTTTCCCAGTTTTAATAAAACTGGAGACAGCGTTAGGTCTGCCTTATTGACAGGTAGAGTGGTGAAAACGTAACTGAAATAATTTACAAAAAGACAATGATCATCGCTAACCGCCTGGTGGCTGGGCAGATGAAAGGTATGTGATGATAGATTTAGTCATGTTAGCCTTATAAACCGCGCTTCCTACAATCACCTAAACGAGACCAGAAAAATTATACATGTCAACTAGATAAGTTGATCCATTCATTGTAAAACCACCTATCGTAATCTACATATCCAAAGTTTATGCGCATCAAGGGGCTCGCTTCTTTTGTACATGAATGCCTTGCCACCATCTAGGAAAAATGCCACAGCCTCCCCAAACGCCTCGCTTCCAAGTCGTGCTCATTAATTTTCAAGCCCAACATATGCACTCAGCTGATTCAATAACGACGCCCATTTTGGGTTCTTGAGATTGTTCAAGCTGTCAAAAAGACTGGCTCGCGTTGGTAGCGCATTAGGGGGTATACTGGCTGCATCATTGGGATCCCTCGCCTTCTCGCTTAACCTCCGTAAAGCTGATACGGCACACGTGACGATATACAAGAGGTCTGGATCTTCGCGATGTCTCGTGTTGGTTCCCGGCCGGGCCACCGGATGCTCGCTATGCTGGCAGATGGTCCTCACCAGTGTTAAGAGCTTCTGAGCAAACCCATCGCCTGAAGAGAGCCATGCTCGGGTGAGACCAGACTCGTAACTGGGTGCTAGCTGGGCAATTATATCTGCTGCGAGTAAGCCTTGCATGAGCAAGGGCTTACGAGCTTCTACGGATGGAGGCAAAATGCCAGGCCGCATGTCGTAGCTGGGGTATGGAATGGGAGAAATGACCAATGCGAAAGTGCGCATTAGGAGTTCGTAAGGATTTGATGAAAGGGCATCCGTAGCCACAATGGTCTTGTAATGCGTCCTATTTGGCTCGTCTCGTGCAAGAAGTTTGGCTAGGGCGTCTAGCGCATAGGGAAGGTATTTATGGACCGAAGGCTCGAAAGGGGAGAATACAAGTTTATCTGCTGTCATAGATGGCATTGGTGATGGTGCAAACGCGAGGATGAATTGGAGGAGGCAAAACGCTTGGTCCCGACCAGGTAGCTCTACTTCGGCGGCAATATTAGATAGTAATACTATGATATCTTTCATGATATCAAGCGTATTCTGGGCGGTTCTCAACAGTCCTTCGTGAGTACCAAGAGACCGGATAAGGCTACAGAAAAATTTGATGACTACTTCGTCAGCAAGCACGGGTTGATTTTGTTCGTGGAAAGAGAAGTTGCGTAGGATCGTGGTTATCGCGATGAGTCGGTCCGCGGCTCGTTCGAGCTCGTAATTTCTGTCTCCGAAAACGTGTACCTTGCGGAGATAGAATTGTTCTGCACGAGCGGCCCTCAGTATATCCTCGTACGAGGTTAGGTCAATCTCATCTGAAATCGGTTCAGCGTTTTCTGTTAAGAGATCGATCTGTTCCTCGGCGCAATCGAGTAATGATTCTACCAAGTCTTCACAGGCCCGCAGCTCAATAATAAGCGGCGGAGCTGTTTCACATTGACGTGAGACGGTAGCTAGGATATCTAGAGCCAACCGGACCTCTCCGTGTATGCCGCTCTGTATGCTTTTCGTGAGAGCGTGCAAATCGATATTTCCTAATTCCAATAATGGGGGCATGTCAGGTTTAACCTGGATTAACTCTCCACATAACCGATTAAAGATATCCACCTCTAAGCCACCCCAAGATCCTCCACTCTCTTGTGAGGCCAGGGCACGAGAGAGAGGGGAATACACATCCTTATTGGCAGACGAGAGACCCGGAAACGGTATGGTGCCGCCACCGTTGACCTTGACGATTTCTGCTTGATGATTTGGATGATGAAGGGGGACGGCACCTGGCTTGCCTGCGGGGCCCGGGGATTGTATAGGAAACTCGGCGGTAACAGGCGTAGCATCGACGCTTCGAGGCATACTATTCCGTAGAGGCCCTGGGCCTGAATTGGGTTGCTGTTGGGGGGTTTGAGGATGTTGAGGGGGGAAAAATCCGTTGACGTTGCTCTGAGGCATGCCAGGTCCCATAGGTTTGGCCGGACTTTGAGTGTTTTGAGGCGGCATCTGAGGTTGTGTAGGCTGCATATTTTGCGAGGGAGATAATTGGGGCATTCTTTGAGGCGTTCCCTGGCCCTGAGTAGCGGGCATGCCAACTGCACCGGTGGACTGTTGTTTCATGTGGTGACTTCGTTGTTGGCTTGCCCAAGCTTCCTCGAACTTTACTAGGTTTCGTTCGTATACACCTTTAATATGGCCAGGTGCCGATGGTACTTGTTGTGGTATGAACCCAATGGATGCAGCAATTTGTGGCCACATATTACGAGCTGTAACATTATGATACCCGCTATATTTCTGCACCACTTGGAAAAGTTGGAATAAATGCAACGGACGACCCTCAACAACTGGGCTCATATCTAATGGTAGCTGTCGTGTAGCCATGAAGTTACTGAGGTTCTTCATAAAAAGCTCTGGAGTTATGCCTCGCGTCATCTGGGGTGGTTGCTGTGGGCGCATGCCAGGCGGCATTTGGCCATTCTGCATAGGCATACCTTGTTTAGGCATCATACCCCGATTTTGTGCCATATTTTGCGCTTGCATTTCTGCCGCCGCTCCCGGTGGCATATTCCCTTGTCCGTATTGCTGTTGTAACCGCATATGATACATCATCTTTGGGTCCATACCACCACGCCCTTGCATGGCCTGCGCTTGCATCTGCTGCATCTGCATTTGTTGCATTGGGTGCATCTGCTGGTTGGGAAACATCTGATTCGGATGCATTTGCGGCATTTGCTGTCCCATTTGGCCCATCTGGTGGGGCGCCATCTGGGGAGCCATGGCATTTTGAGCAGAGGGCGGCCTGCCGGGCGATGGTGATGGTGCAAACCCGGGGTTATAGCCTTGAGGGAAGCCTTGGGGATTCATATACATGCCTGGCTGTGGTGTATTTCCGTGTTCGGAGGGAACAGGGGATGCCTGTTGACCAAATTGCTGAGAAGCTGGTGAGAAGGGATGCGGTGACGCGGTATTAACGCGTTGCGGTACGCTCCCTGGGCGAAGTTGATTACCGGCCATGACGGGAGAAGGAGACGCGGTTGATGAGCCGTTTGGCTGAAGATGAGGATAGTGTTGGGGCTGGCCGGGGTTCTGAGGCTGCATCGCGTTTGGTTGGAAGCCGGGGAATTGCGACTGTTGTGGTGTACCGGCGCGCGAGGTTGGTAGCATGCCGGGATTTTGTCGGGGCGATGCGCCGATGCTGTCCTCTCTCGGACGAGGGCGCTTCGAGGGCACGACCGAGTTGGTCTGATAAACGGGGTTCGAGAAGGAAGGGGAGGCGTTGCGCATCTGGCCGTTCTGCATGGCGACGGCCATCTGTTGGGGATTCGGGAACTGCTGGCCGGCAGCGCTTGGGTTGAATTGGCCAGCATTGGCCATGAAGGCAGAGGGATCCATCATGCCAGCGCCGGCCATGTTATTGGGATCTCCCATGTGATGGAAGCCATTGCCGGGATGGTTGGGGATGGCAGCGGCCTCGTTCATCCAGGAGCTCATGACGGGCCAAGTAGCTCACGGGAACCCATCTGACTATTTTCAAGCAGCGTCAGCAATCAGCATAGAAGGCGCCAGAGCCATTGAGATGGAAATAATGATGGAGTTTGATGTAGGACGTCGCGCCAGCTAGTGTCGCGATAGACAAAGTCGCGTCGCGGGCCAAAGTGTGGGTTGAATTGACCAGCGGTGCAATAGGGTGCGTGGTGCGATCGGGAAAAGATGATTTGAGTTGGGCTGTGGCAGTCTGGGTTGGCGAGGCCCAGTGCTCAAGAAGGGGCCTGGGCGCTTGGGGGGGGCGCTACTCAGAGAAGGATCAGTGGGCAGCACCCGGGTTGTGGCCAGGGCCCGGGGGAGGGAAGCTGGCTGGGCTACAGCAGATAGTGTAGGGTAGGCTGGGGGAGAGAGGAGGAGGACGGGGATAAGAGACTTGCTCTGCTGCAGTGGGAAAGACGGCGAGTGATTGAGTGAGCAGAGGTACTTGCAAGCCCGGTGGTAGTGGTAGTGATAATGATGTACCTCGTGGTGTAGTGATGGTAGTAGTGGTGGTATGTGGTACCTAGTGGCAGCGGTCAGGGGGTTCCATCACTAAAAGGCAAGAAGCACGCTAAAGACAGCTAGATACAGCTAGAGAGAGGAACAGCGCGCGACCCAGGCTGAGTGAGGCAGAGTGCGAGGGAAAAAAAATAATAAAAAATCTACCATGTCGCGTACGATAAGAAAGTACTGGGCACTGTACTGGACAAGACAATAACGGCCGTAGAGTAGCAGTGCTGCACGGTACTGCACAGTGCCGGAGCTCAACAATGAAAAAACACACACGGTAATGCCGGGTCACGGGCTAGCTATCTTGATCCGGGGGTGATCCGATATGAAGGAGAGGGTAGTGTACGATCGATCAGATTGGGAAAGATCTCGGAGCTCAACTTGTTCTGCTGTACACTGTACTCCGCGATGATCCCTCTCTGCCGTGCTTGTTTGAGACCGTCGAATGGTCGACAGTAAACAGCCGGCGACAGATAGGGCTTGGCTGTCCAGAGGGGTGTCCAGACGGCAAACAAAGCCCCGAAGGCACGTCGCCGGCCGCGTCTTCTCTGGTCGACTAGTGATTACAGCAAACAGGGGAATGGTGTTTTATGGGATAATGGAAGAATGCGACCGGCGTGGTTTCCCCGAACTGGAGCCAGCATCTTCGGCACTTCAACACGGCCAGGGAGACAAGAGGAGCGGCGGCGGCGGCGCGCGCGCGTTTGTGGTGGGAAGTATCGACAATAGTGTCACAAGACGGGCGCTTATTCCACCACACTTGTGGACAGGACAACCTGTCTAGTCGAAGCAACAGGGAATCAAACCAAATGGGGTTGGACAACGCATCAAAGTAAAAAAGTAAAAAAGGTCTTACCTAACCTGCGCGTTTGAGTTGTTTGCCGTCGGGTTACAGGTGGGAATGGTGGTGGTAGGTCGTGGGCAAGGCAATGAGAGCTTAGCAGGTGGTCTGAGAGGAGAGCGAGCGAGCAGGCGGGCGACCAAAGTGCATGGAAATTCTCTCGTCTCGTTCTCTTCCCAAGTACACTACGTTACCGCTGTCGAACGGGCTGATGACTGGCTGCTGGATTGACGGGTTGGCTGGTTGCGAGAACGCGCGACAAGGGGGGGGCCTTAGTGTTCAGAAGGAGGGACTAAGGTCGGGGTGTGTGTCGGGGGGTGAGCAAATTGCCTGCTTGCCTGCTGCTTGGTGCTTGGTGCTTGGACCAAACAAGATTTCACTCTGCTTTGGCTCGTTGGGTTTTTGGGGTGGTGTGCCTGCGCAACTGATTCAGGAGAAGAGAGAGACGGGATGTCTGTCTGGCTTGGCTTCGAAACACCCACTTTGCTTACAGTAGAGTATTAGGAGCCACTTGGCGCACTATTCCCAAGGAGGACTAACGACTACTGAGGACCAAAGGGGTCATCGACTATACTGTAGGTCGGTGATGATGGGCAGAGCCTCGAGAAAGACAGAGAGTGTGTGATCCAGTTGGAGCACACTGTAATACGAGAGTGGAATACCGATTGGAGGAATCCTGCGCAAAGGGGGCATAGAGGGAGACGAGATGTGGGTCGAGAGGCAGATGGGATGATGGAAGGCCGGGGGGTGCCATTGGAGAAGGTGGGCGGTAACATATTAGGCCGGGACCGACTTTGACGTGGCTGGTTGGTGGCTGGAGTTCGGTGGGGGGAATGGGGCGTAGGAAAAAGAGAAATATTTACGTACCGTATCGGCTATCGATAGGTCGAGAAAGGGGCTAAGAGTGGGGCTTAGACACCCCGATCCACGCTCTACAAATCGAGATAAGAGAGCAAGTACATCTCTTCTTAGAATAGTGCAAATTTACGAGAAGGAAGTCTCCACAGAGACTTCACAACATAACAGGATCAGTTTTGAAACGTCGAGGCAACACCCGCGATACCTGTGTAGGAAAGTGAGGCCTTCTGGCGTGCACGAGCCACTTGTGCCCTGTGCTTGCATCAGCCCATCTAGGCCTCTCTTGAGCCCACTTCTATTTCCGAACCAATCGCATCTATGGTAAGCGAGAATGTGACGGAAAGGAACCATTTCCCAGAGCCGGAAAGAGGGCAGATAGGAAGAGCAAATGGCGCGATGAGAGCATCGCTACCGGTAAGACGAAAAGAGAGAACGAGCCCAACTTCTCGTATGCGTAGTGTACGGTCTACTGTAAATCGACTCAGGTGAGGGAGCGACCCCTGTCTCACATAAAACCCCAGTGCTCGTGGGGAAGACGTGATTCCACCCCTCTTATACGAACTAGAGTGGTCAAGACACTGTAACGTCCGTTGTGCCATTTCGACCATAACTGCGCAACTCCACCACGACTCCATGTTGAAAAATCGCGGCCGAAGTATTGCGTACCCTGAATCATGGTATATATCATGATGGCTGGAAGTATACTGTTGTTGCTGTGCAGTTGATGCACATCTATTTCCGCAGATAGGAAATGTCCCCGTGTCAAACACTCTTTGACAGGCGAATGCTGTGTCTCCCAATGTATGCCAAGGACCGTCTGGCCAAGATGAACTTGTCCGTGTCCGTAATAGGTGCGATATTATGAGTCGCCGGTGCTGCATGTGCAGTCCCGTATTCATCTGGCTGTAGGCAGTTCCAATGCAGATTAACCATGTTGTATGGTCGCTCGAAGGCATCGGGCCGCAGCAGCCTTAGCGATTCGCTAGAAATCGAGCATTGTTTAGAATAGGACTCGGACCAGCGAGGAAAAACCCAGACGATATAACGCATAATTGTCTTGTCTTGGGCTTAATAACACCTAGAGGGCTGGCTGGCTGACTGACTCACACCGGTAGAGAATCGCAGATATCGGCAACACCGCCATTCCGAACCATCTAGGTGCCTAAAAAGGCAATTTGATAACTCAGAAGACTAGTCGCCCCTGGATGCTGACATAGTGCTGCACCCACATGCTTTTGGTGTAAGTGGCAGCCATTTGCGTGTCGTGCATCTGCACAATGCAGCCAATTGGATCGAGGCGGGTGATCCACGACTGCGGGTTGCGAAAGCCAAACAACTCACACCAGTCAAGCACAGGTCGACGAGGGACTAGGAAAAAGAATACGCATGAAAGCCGCAGATAGATCATCAGTATTGGGGAGGTTTTAGACCGATGGGTATTCTTTCTGCTGCCCTCGTTTGCATTGGCGTTGAATAGGCTATGGTGAATTGCCTAGTCGGCGCATTGGGTCATGTTAGATCCCAGTGTTTCAGAGTCGCCTCCCTTACCCGTCTTAATGATTCTTTAGTGAGAGAAATAAACCACGCGTTGCATACGAGGCGTAGAAATGCACTTTAGGGTGAGCCTTGAGATCCTAGAGGATGGAACCTGGGATCTCTAGGGCTTCGAGTCATGTGCTGGGCTGTCAATCGTGCGTGCCGTGACTCCATTTTCTCGCCATTAGCCGAGATGTGGCCGAATTTTGGTGGTAAAAACAAGCGATCATGGAGCAGAGACTTTTTCGTGGAGATGAGCAAACAAGTTCAACCCGACAGGTGCGAATTGAACAATTCAGGTTGGCGATTGCTCGATATTAATAAGACCCGGACTGTCGATGATAACCAAGGACCAGGGATATGATGCATGGGGGCCCGGGACGGCGTTGGGCTGATCCTTGCATTCCCTCTTCTGGCGGCTAACCATATTAGTTGGAGAATCCTCGCGGTGGTAGTAGCCGGTTCTGCGTGACCATGGGATCCCGTCAAACTGTGCTGTGTGTTTCAACTTTGCTCCTCGTCATTCATGCCCATTGGCTTCCCGAATTCTCCTGCCAGACGAGAATCATCGATCGACGTAGCGACGAGATTCTTCATCTGGAGGGTTCCTTTTCGGGTGCCGAAGTAGATAGTGATATTGTTTAAGCCACCAGAGGTACTTGAGTGGGGTGTACCGATACCGTTTTGGGGTATGTTGGACGTAACCAGGATTAGGAGGTTGAAATGGGACCGATAGTCCCTTATGACAAGCCGCCAGAAACATGACAGAAGAGAAGAGGGGGTGGGAAGGGGGGAGAAATAAATTGAAGAAGGATAGGACGGCAGAGAGAGGGAAATAAAAACAAAAGTGTGAAGAGAAGAGACAGAGTACAAGGGGTGTGGGAGGCGGTGGGTTAGATAAATATGTCGGTAGCAAAAACTGCGTAACAAAATAGTACATAGTAGCAGGCCTTATTATTAGGCCGATGAGGACGGTTGATCACGAGGGGGAAATAGAGGGAACGAGGGAAATAGAGAGCAAGAATTGTTTGTGTGTAGAAAAAAAAGGGAAAATCGGTAAATGCCACCGCGCCATGCCACCTCTCTCTCTTTTGATTGATTACCTGACTTACCTACCACCCTGTCAAAAACGTGTCTATCACCGGTGTATCTTTCTGTCCAGCTAGGGACAATGAGTGGTGCTCCGACAATCAATAGCGACGAAAGTCATTTATACGGGCCCAACGTAAGAGAGAAAGACTGTCGCGGAGGGGGGAGGGAAGACAGTGGATGAATGAAGAGATGGTCGGAATGTTATCTACTTCGGTTAGTTTGGTACTGGGTGAGGAAGCACGGCACTGAACACATTCCGAATGCAGTTTTAATCATCATGACCACTCGCAGGGTTCTTACATCTATCTGACCAGAGTTTCCTCTCCCTCTCTCTTCCAAAGGTACCATCCATACCTACGCAGCCTATAGGCAGATACACTAGACCGTAGCACCCGGAATCCTCTACACTACACTAGGGTTTATACATTGCTGTGCCTGCTTAAAGCACTCACTCTATTTTAGTCATCGTCGTCAAAGCTAAACAGGGCGCAATGCCAGCGGCGTGGCCGATTACTATGGCTACAGAACCTGGCAGTGTTTTGGGCCATCTCATTTTTAGCTTCTCTTCCATACTAGTCCTGGGGAACGACCCTGTGCTCTGTTTCTCCGTTCCGGCGAACCTCCCGTTTTCGTGTCTCGATACCAATTGTGGGCACGACTGTTAGCCGAATAAGAATCTCGCTCACGGCTCGTTGGAATGACATTGACATGGAGTATGATTGCTTTGAGGAAGTTTGTCCGTATTATCACTCCCGTCCTCATTTTTTTTGGTTGTTGGCTTGGCCCCCTCTTGTCCTCCTCCAAGCTTGACTGCTCAAAAGTTTGTTCCCCTCATCTCGCTCATCTTACCCACTCACCCCTGCATAACCCGACTTGGTCTCGCGAGCCAACTAGCCAGCCACCAAATGGCCGAGTAATCGAGATTAGATTTGACTGGGTGTTTTCACTGTATAGTATGTTCATGGTGTTGGCCGCTCTAAGTTATCGCGTGCATATCATATGTTCATGCGATCGTTTAGGTCTCGTCATAAAATCGTGGACACCATATAGTCCCATGGTCATATAGAGCCCGTCTGTCAGCAATCAGCTGGAACATCACGACGTTCAATTTATCGAGATTGTAGCCTCCTAGTCACTGATGAATAGTCCTAGAATGCCTGCGATAGCATCATTGTGTATCTATAATTCGATCGCTCGGCTATACGAGTTAGAGCCACGAGATTGATTGCTGCCCTCCTTTGTTGGGCACCTGGACGTCCTCGAGCTGCTCATAAAGTTGGAGAATTTAGATGTTTGGGTTGATTGGCGTGCCGGATCCACCCCAGACCAACCTGCACACATACCACCACCTTCACCAACAAAGTCTCTGAATAGCTAGGTATTGCTCGTATAGCGGACGCTTACTATATAACGCATCGGAACTAGATGGGAGCGCAAAGACTCACATCAAGAGCATAAATCATACTCACTGATCGGCTTATGGTGTAATCGATTCTTCTCTTCTCTTCAAAGACAGACGGCCAAGGCACGAACGACAAGGATGGGTGACCCCCGGTTGATATCGCAGAGTCAACTCTGCACAAGTTGTAGAGGTGCGACTGTGGCGTTATGATGAAAAAACCTGGTCTTTGGAAAGATTGGTTTCCCAAGGGCGTCCCGTCACACTCGGCCATCCTAGGTGGACTTTCGTGTCGTTTGACACATGCAAGGAGAGTAGCAGAATGCCACTGCACCAATTTTTTATCATAATGTGCAACGTAGTACGTGGGTGCCTTGAGTACGAGATTCCCCCAATCTTGAGGAAAGCATAATGATTTAGATTTGAGCTCTTACTGCAACACAAGAGGGAAAGAGAGGGAGAGAAAGAAAAAGAGTTACGAAAGAGTTGAAATCGATAGATGGAAAGGCTTTGCAAAGTTCACGAACCCCCCGCCCCCTGCCCTCCCCCGGTATTCTGCCCGGTGAGGGCACCCTACCTACACGTGTAATTTGGGAGCCCACCGGCCCGTCACCAGGGTCGCCGGCCAGATGTGATCGACGAATGAACATGCTTTGTCGGAGCAAGGAAGCATCGAGCACCGGCTTCCTTGCAGACAGCATAGACGTGTTTTTCACATGATTCCCATTCATTTGAGAACTCGTTTTCTCCCCGTTCCCTATGAAGGTTTAAAGCAGGCACTGTGCGTGAATTTCAGACCCACAGCCATGCCCAAGAGAAAAGCAACAGAGCTTGAGACCGAGCCCCCGGCGCTGAGGCGATCGACGCGTCGTAAACCGGCATCTCTAGACGTACCCGCCAATGAGCCTAAGGAGACCAAATCCAAACCAAACACACCACTTAAGAGCGGAAAGACTAAAGTATGTAATATACGATGTTGAACAAATATATCCTTTAGTTTCACTTGTATTAATAGGATTTACAGGCGATACAGAAAGCTCATACAACAAAGAGCACGAGCGCGAAACCAGCCAACACACCTAAATTGAATGGTAATGATGACAAGCCAACCCCATCAGATAGATGGTACTGGCTCATGAAAGCCGAGCCCGAATCACGGTTCGAAAATGGCGTTGACGTAAAGTTTTCTATTGATGATCTCGCTTCAAAAACAGAGCCCGAGCCATGGGACGGTCAGTATACCTCTGCCACTAGCCCCTGCCATTTGAATTTTATTTGCATTTACACGTTCTCTTCCTATTAACCTATTCTACATGCATGTTCGATGCTGACAAGCATGCAATATCTCAGGCATCCGCGCGTATGCCGCGCGTAATAACTTGCGGTCAATGAAGAAAGGCGAGCTGGCGTTTTTCTATCATTCCAACTGCAAGGAACCGGGACTAGTGGGTACAATGGAGATAGTGCAGGAGCATTCGCCCGACCGTAAGTACTCCGCCGTGGGGATTCATTTGGGTCCTGTTGTGTTTGTCGATTTGCTCATAATACCACAGTCTCAGCACATGACTCCAAAGCGCCTTATTACGACCCTTCCTCAAAACCTGAGGATCCTAAATGGAGTGTGGTACACGTCAAGTTTCGCAGCAAGTTCGCCCAATCAATCGGGCTCAAAGAGCTTCGTGAGATGGGCAAGCCTGGACGGCCTCTAGAAAACATGCAGATGTTGAAACAAAGTCGATTGAGTGTTAGTCGCGTGAGCCCATCCGAATGGGAATATTTGATGGACCTTGTTCAGAAGCAAGGGGGTGAAAAGTTGAATGCAACCTAATTATTTAAGCCATTCTGCCTTAAGACCTGATGGCTTTTCGTTAATTTAGCTATGATGAGGGTAATGTTTTAATACTGTGCTCAAGGACGGTACGAATACCAGAATCTAGGTCTTGGGGTGATAGCAAAGTTTCAAGCCATATTCTCAGTTTTGTGGACAAAGCCTTGGGATTTGTGGTTGTAGCCAGAGTCGACTTGATGCGACCGAGAGTTTCCCTTAGCGCCTTGGGATATGCGGGTGTGTTGGCATCAAGGCCTATTAGTGGTTGCTGGATGTAACAGTAGGCGGTAGAGGGGTCGTTAGGATAGAGCTCGTTCATGCCGTCAAGAACGTGTTGTATAATTCTTGCCTGTATCGAAAGTCCAGTAAAAATGACAAAGATATTGAAGAATTGCTCTGCCACGGCGGCATTGAAGAAAGCTTGCTTCTTGGCGATATCAAAAATGGCTAATGGGATCGCGCCATCCAATGCCGGGTTATTCTTAAGTTTCGATGCGGTTTCGGCATCGAATACTTTCTTAGCGGCAACGGCGTCGGAGTTCGGTATAATCAACCGGCCATTCTCATCAACATCGTCGTCACTGTCATCGGACCCTAGCTTGATCTCGTCATCGTCGTGCTCGGCCTGTTCCTGGATGGCCTTCTCAGCTCCCCCCTTCTTGCCCTTGCGAGCCTCCATCTTCTCCAGCCATTCCATCTCGCACTTTGCATAGGCAAGCCAAACAGTAGGATCCCTAGTGCAGAACCGCGAGCCGCGCATGAAGAAGCCTCTAGCAGCGTGCATGTCCCCATTACTTGCCGACTTCTGGCCAGCCAACACCCAGAGCTCTGCTTTCGCAGGGTGCATCCTCAGGGCTCTCGTCATAACCTTGCGATACCGTTTCGTTGCTCTCAATTTCGTCGCATATGATAAATATTCTTTCCAAAGCTCCATACTTCCGGGATGTCTATTCACGGATCGCTCTAGGATGCCAAAAACCCTGCCCTCTCCTACATGCTTGGACGAGGCACGGACCTCGAGGCGACGACATCTTTTGGCGCGAAGAGTTTCGAGAGAGCGTTCCCAGGCAACGTAGTTCAGCCAATCCTGGGGCTTATTTCCGGGGGATAGTACTATGTGTTCGTAATCGGTGCGCTTTCGTACGAGGGAACGTATCTCGTCAGGGTTGAATATGCCTTTGGCTTCGAACTCGCGAAGTTGGGGGACTGCTTGTTCGAGATAGAACCGGGCCTTTTCAGCGACTGCAGCCATGGTGAAACACGCTTCCCCGTGTCGTTCTATGGGGTCATAGACAATTCCTAACTTGCGCACGCAGGTCTGTTAGAGGAAAGCCAGCCGATCGGGTTTCAACGTCTTGCTAACTTGCTGCTTTCTTGATGCGCAAAAAGTTGGCCAAGTTGACTACGAAGAAAATAAATTGGGGATAGTGGGTCCGTTTTCGTTATCCTTCTTATCAGTTAACATGCACTAGGTGGGTACATAGGTACCTAAACTACCTAGATAAGGTACACGTACCTAGCACCGTAACTGGTATTATACTGCGGAATGAATCCGGCACCCAACAGCCGGTTACATGTAGCTACTCTACCTCATACACATGTATGTACTATAGGACCTTGAACCCAATTCATATCAGCCAATGCACAAAGACCTGTAGAAGGGGTATAACAACATCCGCCGTCTATATGCTAACCGGATCTATTTCCCACAATAAACTCAATTTCATTATAATGCGATACTTCTGTATCAGACCAACGGCAAGTCTTGTTGATGTACACATATAAATATATATCTTTAATGGTACACTACGCAGCCGTGCTCATCGGATACTTCGGAGCTATTCTGGCTCAATCGGGGTTAGATGGCCTCGGGAGTCTGGGGGACCCACACCTTAGCGAAATGTTGGAGCGGGATTGCAGGGATGGCTATCGTCATTGTAGGAGCTAGCGTAATGTACCTACAACAAAAAGTACCTAATATTGTGATCGGGAAGGACGTTGTACCTACCATACTCGTAGGTACAGCAGATTTGTAGAGGGTTAAGTGGAAATCCGATGTACATCGATGCTATAACGACGGCAGAAACAATGTCTTATACAGGTACAGCCAGGTTACAGACGGGCGCGATATTCTAGTGTAGGTGGCGCATGTATCGACGAGGTAACAAGAAATCGAAGCTGATCGCACACACTCAAGCTCACGCGATCACTCGCCAGACCGTCGGGCTGCTCGCCCACCGAAAACCCCGACGCCGTCGTCGCCGTCGTCGTCTTCGTTTTGATTTTTCTCTATTCCCTTGATTAACGGCTTGTACTTTTCTTTCTTCTCCCTCCCCTCTCCTATCCTCTTTTCAGCGAATACACACTTCTCTCCGTTCGCTCTTTTATTTCCATTCCGAATTCTTGGCCCCAATCCTCCAATCCGTTCCGGCCCCGCGCATGGTACCTAATTGACCGCCCTCGGTCGTCATGTCCAAGTACAAGGATAAAGATAGCGGGGTGGCTCTCGTGTCCTTCAACGCGAAATGGGTGTCCTGGGCGCATACCGGTGTCGCGTACAGTTAGTTCATCAACCTCTCCATTCATGATACGCTTGTCGTCGTGTTTCATTCTAGTAGATGCTGGCGAGGACATGCTGGCTAACTGTTGCGTCGCCTTGTAGCTGCGTTCTTGAGCGCCCTCGTCGTTGGCATGTCCCTCCATTTTCACAAGATCGTCAAGAACCAATATTACGGTTATCCCGACGAGTGGTTCCCTTCCGTATCCGCCACCATTGGCGATCGATATCCTGAGAGATCATTCTTCATGGTCTTTATCGCCATAACCTCCGGTATGTTTAGCCATCGAACCATACGTTTCCCGAGGCGGAGATGATGTCACGGTGGGGATGTGATGTACAACTCGTTAGAAAACCTCGAAGGCTTAGATTAAGTAGTCGCGAAGCGCATCAGAACAATGGGCTCAACAAGCAAAAGAGGCCATGGTTCTTTTGAAACTTAAGGAGAGCGTCCTATAAGCAAGCGGCTGCGATACTAACTAGCGGATGGTATTTAGGTCCTCGTTTTGCCCTAGTTGCGCTCTGGTATCTCCTAACTGCCCGTCCCGGAAAGACTCTCCCCAAATTCGTAGCCGCCATGGGGATATTTCGTACATTGACCTGCGGAGGCTGGACCTACGTGACATCTACCGACGACCATGACTGGCACGATATCTTCATGATCTCGTATTTAGTAGCTACAATCCCTTGGACTGCCGGCTGCCTCGCCTTGAGCCCGCCCAATGCCAAAGCGATTAAATATCGAAAATACATTGCGACTGCCTTCTTTACTACCATCATTCCTATGGTTTACTTCTTCATACAGCATAAAATCCATCGCGTGGCCGGAGGTTTGTAGTACTTCCTACTACGACGCATGATCTCACAGTTAACCTACTTTAGCTTACACTACGTACTCCTTCTTCGAATGGTCACTAATTCTGTACGATGTCGCCTTTGACGCTGTTACCGCTCTCGATTTCGACACATTCGAAATCATCGTCAAAGATGTTAATGGTCTTAGCAAGGGGTACGTACATTGGCTCCCTAGGTAGCCCTAATTCCACCCTACACACTCGCTCGGGCTATATAAACATGCCGCTCATTGTCTTGCGCTTTTGTCTATTTCGCTATTTGTTTACTGTAGCAAAACGCCGAGTTTCATCGTCAGACGGATGCTCATAACAAGCTCGGTATCATCCATGCAAATACTATATATCCCGACTAGGATTGCAGAGAAGCCAGACGCTGCGTAAACATCTCTTCACAACTGTTGATCCCTGTCATTCGTCTTGACGATGTTACATGTTTAGCGTGAAATATCGGCAATGGTCTAGTTGTGCAAGCCCTGGGCATAAACTACCCTTTTTTGAAAGCGGGCATAATTAAAAGTTTCAAGATTCATTGGAACTATGCTTACAAGTCGTCCGAGCGAGTGTGGAGTGACCTAGCCGAATTAAATATTAATGGACATTGTCTAATGGTTCTCTCAGGCTGAACAGCCCACAACAGTCAACCGCCGTCCTAGAAAAGGAGAAGAGCAAAGCAACGGCGGGCATAGCCAATACTAGATTTTTATGGTCTGAATTTTTCGATACAACTGCTGATGTGTACCATGGGTATGTGTTCTGGTCTATGTTGACTAGTATGGGTATCCTCATTTGGTACTTCCCATTGTGGCACATGGGTATCTCAGGATACGAAGCTTTTATATTGTCGACCATTTCACCTCTTTTCCTTGGTATCAAATCGTTCCGTATTTTTGTCCAGCGGAATCTGCGGCTCTTCCACCTTCTCTCCCTCGCGGGAATCCTGGCTTGGAAGGTGACGGATCCAGCATATCGACTATCTGCCGTCGGGTTCGGCGTGTCTATGTCATGCCTTGCATGGGCGGCAACACTATTCAATGAATCCGCGCACGGTACTCGACTTGAATCTAAACTGCTAGCATGGACGATTGGTTTGATGTTGTCTTCTGCGATGAAATTTGCATGGAGGACGAATAATCCAATCTGGCCTATCATGAATGCCGATAACGGCGGGCACAACAGTCTCGGGTTGGGATTAGCCGTACTAGCTACGCTCTGGTTTACTCGACACGTACCACTAACTGGCGGAATGCCTACCGATGATGGGAAGAATGGTTCCTCTATTCTTGCCGCCTTAGGTGTAAGTGGCCTATTTTTTGGTCTACACTCGCTGCTTTCAGACACTAGTACCATGATCCTCTGGGTATGGGAAGGTTACCCAGTACGCGGGCCACTCTCTGCTCCTCATGGATGGTTTACTATGGCCTCTATGACCGCTGGCCTCCTTACGGGCATATACAGGCCGAGATTAGTAAGTACGTGGACCATTTTTGGCGCCGGCTGTATCGGTGCTACCATACTCACTCGTCACTCCAACTGGTTCGGATATTACGGAGCTTTGGTTGTCGCTTTCTATTTCATGGCTATATCAATCCCTCTGCTTAGTGCCGCCTCGCAAAAGCGCCCCGCCATTACATTCGGCATGGGGTTTCTTATCTACAACTTCTTGGTTCTTTTCCACGTATGGGTCGTGGCCTACGCGTTTGTCCCGGGAGGACCATTGGTTCGCGAACGCACTGATTGGATCATGATCACGACGATGCTTCTAATCGGCGCCGGTGTGTTTAATTTGGCATCGCGGAATGCCTGTTCACATGAAAAGCAGCAGTCAGCAGCGCTAAACCGCCATCGCAAATACTATGCTTTCGCCCTTGGCGCTATCAACATATTCTTCCTCGTAACTGCGTATATACGCTTCCCAACAAATGACTACAAACCCTATCATGAAGAGTCGAAGGTCATGACAGCTGGGATATGGACCATACACTTTTCCCTCGACAATGATATGTGGTCCTCCGAGTACCGCATGCGTGATCTAATCAAAGAATTGGAGATTGATGTCATTGGGCTTCTAGAATCGGATCTACAACGCATTATCATGGGAAATCGCGATACCACACAAATTCTTGCCGAGGAGTTGGGCATGTATGTGGACTATGGCCCAGGTCCTAATAAACACACATGGGGTGCTGCGCTTCTGTCCAAATTCCCTATTGTTAACTCCACCCATCACCTTCTGCCGTCACCCGTAGGCGAGCTCGCGCCAGCCATTCACGCAACGCTTGATATGTACGGCGAGCTAGTTGATGTTTTTGTCTTCCATTCTGGCCAGGAAGAGGATCCCGAGGATCGTCGCCTGCAATCTGAATACCTGTCGAAACTGATGGGCTCTTCGCCGCGGCCTTCAGTTCTCCTCTCTTACCTCGTCACAAAGCCTCTGAAAGGGAATTATAACACGTATGTTTCTAAAACGTCAGGCATGCACGACGTGGACCCTAGCGACTGGGATCGCTGGTGTGAGTACATACTATACAAGCATCTACAACGAGTAGGTTATGCGAGGGTATCTAGAAGCACCATCACGGATACGGAGTTACAAGTCGCAAAATTCGTTATACCAAAGGGTACTAATGAGAAAGAAAAAATCGCAGCCATGAATAATGACGCAGATGCAAGGAACCACAGGGCAAGTGAAAACGAAGTCCCTGAAGGTTGGAGATTCCCTGCCATGTTCAGGGGAAAGGGTGTACGAGGCCACCGATATCACGTCTTCAATGAGCCACGATATTATAAGCCATTATAAACGATGTGTCCGATAATGAAAACCCGCAACGATATCAATATGGGGGCTACACAGCATATAGTGAGGGATGTAATTTGGGTATACGAGAGAGCCCTCACCTCTCTTCTTTACGATAGTGTATAAATTCTACGCCTGCTTAATCACCGTTATATCCCATGCAATCTGCCACAAATGACGTTGCCCTCTTGACGAAGCCGTGAGTTGGTTTTCCCGAAAACAACGGCGTTAGTGCCCGACAAATTGACCAATAGAAAACCCAACGAGCGAGAAGTTTCAGAGCCCAATATGAGCTCTATTAATGCGGATCCTAACCAAGCCAAGCCTTTTCTCCCGATCCTTCCATCTCGATCCCCCATATTTCATGCCTCGGACATTAATCCGCAACGTTACAAACAGGAGCTAGGAAGCTCACATGCGCTCAGTCAAGGTGTTTACTTCATAGTCGACCAACGCCCCCTCCATGCAGTGCATCCCTGTTCTTTCACACATGAAGCTAGAGCATGAGGGAAGAAACTGGTATTTCTATGTCGTGAAATCGAAATAGAGTAGCCGTTTCCCGCTTGTCTAACCCATTCAGCCTCTAATTGACCATCGAAAGTGGGTTGCTCACAATAGTTCTGTGTAGCTACTGGAGTTTAGCCAATTGGGAACCCTTGACAATATGTCACAGGTACACCACTACTACACCTTCCGTTACGTGTACGAATAGCCCAATGGGGTAAGTCGTAATGAGCAGACAGCTTCGCGGTTAACACATCGGACCTGCGTCAATGATCCTAGTAGAGATCCCCCGACATGCAAGGTCCCTCTATTGTTGGATTGGTCCATCATCACGTCAGCCTGCATTTTTTGCCGCCAGCCATCATAGGACTTATATTGACGGAGAAAACTGCATTAGAGCTTCATGCACGGCCGTTCTCCGGAGCCCCGGCGGGCCAAGACAAGGCGTAACCACCAAACATCACATCACGCGTTGGAATCTTGGAGGCAAGAATGTAACTTTTATTGACTAGGTCCATGGATGCCAGGAAAGTCGACAGCGTTGCTTGCTTTTGTTTTGAATTCTCTGCGCTTCCGTGGTCGTATAAAAGCATCTTACGGGCATTCCTTGTCCTTCTTCCTTTGCCATTAGCCAAATCATGATTTTCTGTTCCCCTTGAAGGCCCTCTCGATTTTTTCGAGATGCGTTCCCTACCAGCACGAGCAGGCTCCATGCTGCCTCTTTGGTTATACATTAGCTCGGTTTTGGTCTCCTCGATGACAGTAAGAGGCGTCACTGCAGCAGGTCCTGGCGATGCCGGTACAGTGCGTACTGCCATAGAGGCTATGAACAATTTCTATAACGAAACAACCGGACTCTGGGACACGGGTCCGTGGTGGCATAGCGGCGTAGCTTTACGGGCCGTCGCCGAGTATATGCTCGTGACAGGGTCTAAAGAGTACGTCGACATGGCTGTTTATACCGTCGATACTCAGAGCGCTCCGCTAGATTGGTGGCCCGAAGGTGGCGGTGACTTCCGCGCTGATAGCACGGACGATACGGGATGGTGGGCTCTTGCTCTGACGTCGTTGTACGAGGTCACTGGAAATTCCACATACCTCGACCTCGCCAAAATAGACGAAGCCTACATGTATGACTACTGGAACACGACGACGTGTGGAGGTGGTCTCATTTGGAACATACCTACTAGGACTTACCACAATGCCATCTCTAACGAACTCTACCTAGAACTCACAGCCAGGCTGCACAATCTCATCCCCGGCGACACCTTTTACTTAAGCCAGGCCTTAAAGGAGTGGGATTGGTTTAACGCCACCGGGATGATTAATAGCAAGGGGCTTATCAACGACGGATTGACCGAAGACAGTTTCTGCGTCAATAACGGACAACCTGTGTGGTCATACAATCAAGGCGTCGTGTTAGCCGGCCTCGTCGAGCTCTCAAAGGCCACAGGTGATACCTCATACATAGCGATTGCACGGAGCATCGCCGACGCCGTGGTGAATGACGCATCCCTATCGCCCGGCGGTATCCTCACAGAGAGTGCATGTGCCACAGCTGACGAATGCGAGCCTAACGGCACGGCATTCAAAGGGATTTTCATACGTGGTCTCGCAAAGCTCAACGCTGTCTTGGATGGTCATCCGTATCAATCGTATATCCAGAAAAATGCACAGTCGGCATACGATAACTCGAGGAACAGCGCGGATTTCTACGGTTTCTCATGGCAAGGCCCTTTCGATAAGGGGACTATCGGCAGGCAAGAGTCTGCTGTGGATCTCCTCCTGTCTACGCTCTAGTCAGGTGGATGCGGTACTATTGAGAGCCGGAACGAGGATTGCAGGGGCGGAATATAATTTCTTGCATCATTTCTATGAGTACATTACCAGCATACCAGAAACTGTATTATCTAGTAATAGATGTCTATCGTGAATAACCAGTATATGCAATCTACGACAAGCTCTATATTATTCCGTCCCAGTCTACTGAATACTCATCCCAGCTAACGCCATCCGCACGCTCCCAGCCCTCCCCGAGCCTAACTACCTGGCTCCAGCCCCTTATAAGCGCGCGCCAGTAGCATGTCTCCATGGCGGGGGAAGTATATCCCTTGCCGACAAACAGGTCCCTCTGTCTCTTCGCAATGCCCTCCGCCACGCCCGGGTGTTCCTCCAGCCACGCGACCGTGGCCTCTAGATCCGACCAGTCCGGCGCGACGAACACGGCATTCGCATCCTCGGGGTCATGAGCCGGCCACGCCCGGCGCATATCTTCCGACTTCCCACCCCACCCCTTTGGGTCCGTGGGTATGAAGGTACCTTTTCCCGCCAGGAGATCGCTCGAGAACACCGGCCGCAGCAGATGCGTCGTGAGCTGCCGCCAGGCGAGAGGCGGCGCGAGGAGCACGCTGCCGCACATCTGCAGGAAAGCCAGGCGCCCGCTATACGTCACGCCGTCCGTGTACAGCACGTACTTGTAGCGGCAGAAGTCCTCGACCGCCGTCGCGTTGCCCTCGTAGCTCTCCAGCGCCCGCACGTCCGCCCACGCCGCGCCCGCGGTCGCGCGGAGCAGGTCCTGGCGCAGCGTGGGGTTGTGCGCGCCGTTGAAGCGCGCGGACCCCCGCCAGACCACCCGCGCGTCTTTCTGCGCGAACGCCAGGGATGCCTCGATCTGCGATATCGCTGCCCCGGCGCGCGATATCGAGCCGACGAAGGGGAGCGGCCAGTTCCAGAATGCGAAATGCGGCATTAGAAAGGCCCGTGTGAGAGGTGGCATGGCGGCTGCTGGGGCCGCGTAGGCCGGTCGCGCGTACGACCAGGCTGTCCCGTAGGGCTGGTCGCGGATGTTGAGCGAGAAGATCGTGTCCGGGAGCTTCTCAGGCGAGGTTATGAGCGCGCGGTGGATTTGGTACAGGGCTGCTTGGCGCGCCTGGTTGCGTTAACGAAGCTTGTAGTGAAGACGGTGCGGTTCACGCTCACCTGGATAAGTTCGGGCGAGAAATCGGCTGTGTCACCTGAGTGGATGATGTAGAGCTGCCGGTAATCACGATTAACACCAGGTCACTAGGGGGTTTCGAGAGAGTCGTTGCGTGTCCTCACTTGTCCGTCTTTGATCCGCGCTTGGAGGGGCCCTGTGCCTTGCACTCGCTTCAGCGTGAATGGGCCGAGCGCAACTGTGGCGTCGAGGTCTCGGGTTAGATCTGGGAACGTAGCTCTGCATTGCTTTTCACTGAGGTTCAGGAACTGGAATAAATCTGATGAGCGTGGGCTGGTGGTGAGTGCAGATTGCGTGTGCCGGGAACGCGCGAGGTGGCAGAGGTACAGCAAGAGAAAGGACGCGAGCGATATCCACAGTCTCCTTGCGCGCACCGATTGATTTCGGGACATCTTGAGAGCAGGTACGGGATTGTGTGTAAATCACAAATCGACATGCTCGCCATCTCATCGACATCCCAAGACCCATGGTGCGATGCGCGGCCCCCCGGCTCACTGGCCTATTACCCCACGAAGCGAGCGTTTGATGATAACACGTCGAGCCCGAGCGGGCATTCTGCACTCCGATAAGGGTCGAACGGGGCGCGTGTTTTATCTAGATGGTCGGGCGGGTGTTCTGGCAAAATGCGGCAAAATGTCCATCTTTCGAGCATTTACTCCGCGTCCATCTCCACCGTGCAATAGATAGATAAATAAATGACGAAGACGGACACTATTGAATACAGAAAACCTCGACTAGATCACGCGAGAAGGCGCTAATTGCAGAGCGCGGAGTCCTTGGTTCGTTTCACGCATGCTTCTGAGTCCACCAGGCGCAACTGTCTTCTCGTTTGTATTCCGATGGTTTTCGGCGAGGATGATAGGGCTCGCCTAGTTGGGAGTATTTCAAAGGCTGCATTTCGTAGGCGAATTCCTCGCCGTCCTCGTCTGCTTTTGGCCGTTTCCCCTTGCCGGTGCGTTTTCCTCTGCGGCGGCTATGAACGACGGCCCTGATCATGACCACTGGGGAGAGTACTAGGAACTTTAACAACCCCATAATGGTCAAATCAATCGCGCGGGAGGTGTTAGTTATTGTTATGCAGACTTAATATGTGGGTTTGCTGGGGAAATAGGCAAGCCGGTGGTATATTTTCGCGAAAGCTTTTATAAACGCAAGATGTCGGAGGAATGAGCTGGGATTTTTGGAGAAGAGATCTCGTTATTTATATCTAGGCGAACTCTATATGGCCCATGGGCGGCGAACACCGGTGGAAAGGTTCACCGGCGGCGATACAATTTTAAGTTCGCTCATCCGGACTTGGGCCAAATTCAAGGTCCCCCCTATTCCCTCGGCTAGCACGGAATATCGACATAGCTACATCGTTGTAGTTATGCGTAAAGTAGTGAGTGAGATCTGAGTGGGTTCGGGGTTTGTCATCCAAAGCCATAAAACCTGACGCCTCTATTATCCAATATTACCAAACCTTCCGTCACGCCTATTTGACCGCCCACCTAGATTTCGAACAAGCTTCGTGTGTCTGATGTCCTGTATGAGCATTTCATGTAACCTTTGTTAGAGACACGTAGCACCGATAGGGGTTCTTGGTGATCGTGTCGTACGAATCCCGCGAGCTAAGTCCCTCCGACAGTTTGTGGAACTCAAAATTCCACACCAGTAGCGCAAGCACGAAGCGGGTCTCGAGGTATGCCAACCGTCGGCCAAAGCAGCCACGAGGTCCCAGGCTAAAAGCCATCATCGGCCCGCTCTGGGCGTCGTACACCACGTTTCCCTTCTCGTCAGTCTTGAGCCAGCGTTCGGGCTTGAATAGATGCATGTCACTTGGGTCCCAAGATCCGTAGAGCCTCTTCTCGCGCGATGATGGACTCCGGGCGCTCTCTGGAATGGGGATGGGGGGAGACCGGAAATCGGCGCCATCCGAGACCAGGAATACTGCGGTGCCCTTGGGGATCTTGTGTCCTAGGAGTTCGGTGTCGACGAGAGCCTCTCGCAGGGTGATTGGGATAGGCCCGTCTTGGCGGAGACATTCCTCGAGGACGGCATCGAGATACGGAACCTGTGTCTTCCATAATTCAACGACGCCCGGTTGCCGTCCCTCAGCATGTGCTTCCGGGTAGGCCGCGCGAAGAGCCGACCGCAATTTCGTCTGGGCATCGGGGTAATCTGCCATGTTTTTCACCATCCCTAAAAGTTGTCAGCATAATTTCGTCCGCCCTAGTGAAAAGAGTTTAAAGACTCAAGGACTGGGGTAAACCTACATGTTAGCGCAGAAGCACTGGTTTCATGGCCAGCTACGATCTGAGTTATAGAAACATGTTAGTCAGTCGAGATATCTAGGTTCATAGAACCCGCCAGAGCGCATGGGGCAGGGAGATGAGGGATAGTCACTAGTGGTGATACGCACATATCCAAAAAGCTAGAAAACTGTCAGCAATAATCCTTCTTATTTAGGAGATAGTTCTCACCTCATCATGGATTCGCGGCGAGTGGAAAACGGGTTCACGTCCCGCTTTCTCGGCCGCATTCATTTCCCGCTGCAGAATATGGTCCATTGCAGACCGCGTGCCACTCTCGCCCTTGCGAAGGCGCACGACAGCCTTGTCAATCTCGTCACGAAGGAACTTATCTTTCCGAGCAATGCTTTTCGCCAACGTCGGGCTCGTCCAGAGCGCGTAGCGGTGAGCCATCTTTGGAAACGGAGCCTTGAATTGCTCTCCGAGATGCACGCCGATTTCACAAATTGCTGCCATGGTGGGTAAGGTGGGAAGTTCTGGGAACATGACGCTGCCATCGGCATTGGGCGTGGGCCTGAAATCCGGCTTCGAAAGCAGAAAGTCGATCTGATTCTTAACGGTGCTCTGGTCGTCTTCTAAACCGAAGGCCACGGCATTGATGATATCTATCGCGGCATCAAAGATATCCTTACGCGCGTTGAAGGGTTTGCTTTCTCCCAGCTTGGTCTTGAGACTCCACAGGTCAACGAGAGCCATTGTCTTATAATAAATTTGCGGCGCGGAAACCTACAAAGACGGTCAGCTTATTTCTCGTTCATAGTAACTGGGATATATTACCTCGTGTAAGAAGTTGGGTGTCATCAAGTCCCTCACTAGCTCTCTGTTTCCCTTGAAGCGAGAATCTGCTGAAGGCATAGCGATGTGGTGATTGGGGACTACGCCGTTGAAAGCATTGGTGTTCCAAGGACCTCGGTCAAACTCACGAGTGCGTCTCAGCAAGATGTCCTGAGACTCACGGAAGTCCGAGAGTATCAAAGACGGTTTCGTGAGCGGCCCCATCCAGACTTGGGTGAGAGCCGACTGATGTCGTTGAGTGTGCTGTGTGAAGAACGGTCGCGTTTTCCCTGTGTTGCGAAGCATGGAGACCATCTCAGGGAGGTTTCCAAAGAGGTTGTTTCGTGCACTCTCGTCATAAGGGATACCGGGGAGAGGTTTCGGCAGAGCCCAGCGATAGGCGAGATATAACGCTGCCGAGACGGCAACGGCGAAGAAGAGAACATTGCCTATACTCAGGCCTACTGGAATAGGAGGTGCCATGTTGGCTGCGTGAGGGTTCAAGTGCGGAATGGTCTTGAATATTGAAGCATTAGAAGCAGTCAATAGACGTCGACCCAAACTACTTATACAGAGCACCTTGGGAAGCGAAATTGTTAGTAGTTGGAAGCTCGGACCAAAGTTGGTATAGCACCCCAACGTTATGAAACCACGTGGATCCCCATGTGTAGACTGTGTCTAACGGTTACCGAACAAAGTTATTTTTGGTGGTGCCCGCGGGACCCGAATTGAGCCGGACGTGGCACAGAGTAGTTCTGTTTATAACAAGAGAATCCAGTGAGAGACTAGCTCTCATAGCCTCGTAGAGTGGGCTGGAAGGGATGAATGGTCGCAACGCTTCCTCAGTAACACAACTCCTAGTGTAGCACATACCTACTACGTGTTGTCCGGTATCAATTTCATCTCTATTGGGCTTTCAGAGAAGAGACACCTAAGACCGCCCAAGTAGTGCCGCTCTAGAATCAAGGAGAACTGGGATATACCGCTAGATTCCCCATGATGTGGGGATGAATGACGAAACTAGTCAGTAGCGTATTGCGCCGGCACAATTCAAAAACCCGCGCGTCAGGCAACGAGGATAATGTCCCCGGTCACGCCCAAGAGGTGTAGGGAAATAAAACGGGCTTAGATTCTCTACTCTAGCCAGTCCTATCAATCGGATATCATGTAACTATCCGAGGGAACCACCATACTACTACATAGGTCGCCGTCCCACCCAAACGGGACGAATCTAGTTGACTAGTCGACGGATCAAGAGTGTAGGTAGTAGTGTATATGATCGGCCTATTAAGTCAATACAATTGTAAAAAGTGTATAGACCTGGTTTTGCCTAGTCAAGAGCACGGAGACCCATGTTGAACTCGATAGTTCTCCCCATCCGGAGCGTTTAACATAGGCCAAGCCATCTTGACGCAGCAAGGTAGTAGGACTGAGCGCCGTTTGATAATCTGTAATTGGTTAGCGTTCAAATTTCGCAGCGGCTCAACAAAACGAGCGCTTTGGAACGTCGCTGAAGCATTGCGCCAAGACTGAGTCTTTTTTGCTCTTATCTCGGATACATATGAATGGCTGTGTGGTATGCGACACGCGGCACGCGACCTCGGGGTCTAGGTAGAACCCCGGATCAGCGTGCAACATCGGCAAATAAAGAGAGAAGCTGAGCAAAATTAAATCTAAGGGCTAGGTGGTTTAGGAGGGAAAGGCTGAGGGGGAGAATGGTAGTGATTACGTTGGTGAGTATAGGATATAAATCAAGAAAAAAAAAAAAGAAATCCTCCGAATCGGGGAATCGAACCCCGGGCTTGACGGTTCCTTATTCTTCGGATGAAGTTTGAGAGCGTCAAATGTTGGCCACTACACCAATTCGGATTAATTATTAGATATTTCTAGTATTAGTACCTATATTGACAAGGTACTATCGGCAGATAATAGTCTAATTTCATCTAGCATGAACCCAATTCCATCAGCAACATTATCTTTACATTAAACCAAAGATGAAGTTTGTTCATTATTTTTGAACGCAACTATGTATCACCAGCCAAGCTAAAAACGCCGGACACTAGCTTAGGTAGTTGAGAAGGAAAATCTCATCGGTCCTAGCCACAGCACTTGACCAGACTACGGAGTCGGGTCCTGCGGAACCCGTCAGACGCGATATAGATCCAGATTTCGCTTGAACAGACTCCAATCCGTGTCCCGTGGTCCCGCATAACTTGGGTTTCACAGCCGGACACGGTCCCACTGCCGTTGACCTAGCGCAGGTGCCCTAACGTACCATTGCATTAAAAGGGACCGGACACACGTACCAAGTAGAATATCAATATCATCGCATATTGCCGGCCGCATCACAAACGTCGGTAGTACCTAACCTTTTGATAAAAGAATGGCACCTCTTATCGTTGTCGAGATCCTGCAGAGAACTCCGTCGGGTTGTGATGCGTACACCCCTTTTCCACTCACCGTATCCGAAAAGCTACCCTAGTAAAGGGCCAATACCCAAATGTGACCAATAATATCATTATCACTCGCACTCACTTTTTTTTTTTTTTGACATGCTCTATACGACACACAACCTACCATTAAAGCATACACGATAGAAACTCTAGCTAGATCACAGCCAAGACAGAAATCACTATCGATGACAATTTATCTTGCTATGTAGGTAGTTTAGCATGGCTAGCAAAGATATCCTGAAGCACTGTGTACAAACGAATGCTATACACACAACTATCTCCTGCCACAGGATAGGAAGTGGGAAAGGAAGAGAAACAGTGAGGCGCCCGAGTACGAACACGAGGCGGGACGAAAAAAAAAACAAGAGGGAATAAGAGAAGCAAACGGTGAACCCTCGCTCTAGTTATAAGTAATACTAAAGCCACACTATTCCCATCCTCCCGCTATACGACAAGATGTCGATTGCCCTCGAAGATACACTCAAATTCCACAGCATACCTTGTAAAAGCACCCAATAATACAATTGAGAATATCCGCCCGGAGCTGCTCGAAAAAACGCCTAACACGGCGTCTAAAAGGTGGGGGCGCCGCGTTGTCATGGACGACAGTAACCATGTTGCCGGCTCTGTCACGGGTTGTGATGGATGTTATATCCGGGGCGACGACGTAGTTCTCGAGGACGCGTGGTTTGGGGAATTCCAATGACGGGAGAGGCAACGGGGGGTTGTCGGTCACGCCCTCGGCAGAGGTGGAGGCCGCCGGAGGGGCTGTGCCCTGACTATTACTGCGTAAGTTGATAGAGCGATCTAGCGGTGTCCCTGAGACCTACCTGGTGGAGGCTGCCGAAGGGGCCGTGCCCTGACTATTATTGCATAAGTTCATGAAACTATGTAGCAGTATCCCCGGGACTTGCCTAGTGGAGACTCGCGGAGGGGTTGTGCCGTGGCTATTGCTTCGTAAGTTAATAGAACGATGTAGCGGTATCCTCGAGACCTACCTGGTAGAGGGTCGTGGAGGAGTTGTGCCCATGCTATTACCGTGTAAGCTGATAGAGCGATCTAGGGGTATCCCCGGACCTACCTAGTGGAGGCTGGCGGAGGGGTTGTACCCTGGCTATTGCTGCGTAAGTTGATGGGGCTATCTAGGTGTATCCTTGGGGCTTACCTGGCCGCGCCAGTGTTAGGTGTGCCGGAGCTCATGATAGTCGATGAGTGTAATTATCTCGCGTAGTATTGTTCAAGAGATGTGAGATTTGTAGTAGGTAATCCCAGCTGAAATATTGCCAAGAGATGACACGATGGTTCGGCGATGGTGGATTTGGGGATCTAAAAGTTGGGCTATTGGGTTCTCTCAGCCTCACTTATACAACACAACCGCCGATTGCCCCTCTCAACTCTGAAACTCCTTTATCGCGACGTGGGCTTTGTCGCGAGGCTGCGAAAAGTGACAGGTTATGTAGGCGAGAAAATGTCTGAGAATGGTTGGTTGCTTTGCGGGGGGGAAACACTCGATCGTGCAAGAGATGCTTGTGTCTGAATTATTGACTGAAGTAATAAAGGCTGGGTTCTGATAGATATGATCCGGTAGTTGGATCTTTGATATTATTGAAGAGATAAATGTTGATGTGAGGAATGTTGGTGAGGAGTGAAAGTCGTTGTACATCTGGGCTCATGGTTTTCACTCCCACGGACGTGCACGGTCGATGGTCAAATCGAAGGCATTAACCGTGAATTATAGATGGCAACTACGCCCAAGTATATTGCAACAACCTCACAACAGAAGGAGAGGGAGTATCACAACACAAAAAGGGCAAGCACACAAAGGTGGTATGCAGGCCAACTAGGTGTTCAAAAGGTCGAAAGAGCGACTGTAGTTACTAGAACACGGCTGTATGGCTAGCTCTCAGTGTAGTTGACAGAATAGACTGAAGCAAGAGCGCGTCTGTGACTTGTTCCAAGCGAAGTTACCGCGTTGTCACTGCTTAACCTATCACTCTGTCTTCGAGTCTGGCAGACAACACACTACTACCAATATTGTATATACTTCCTCAGAATACACCACAGCACAATAAAACCATGAGGCAATCAAGAGACTTCCCAGGTCTTCGTCCTTACATTATCTCAAAGCCAGACTTCGCAAAACATGAACCACGTGCAACAACTACTCGATACAGCGACTGATTCTCGACTCGGTCGCAATACAGGGAGCATATCGGACGACAGATTCAACAGGGCAAATAGGGAGCCTTCCAACACTCTATTGGATCGATTACACCAAGCAAGATCCTATATATCTCAAACGTTATGCGTGAACTACTCGACTTGGAAATGAAGTGCCCCTATAAGAGAGAGATTATAGATAAGGTCATGTCCATAATGAGAGTGTGAAGTTGACAATCCCTAGGTCCTCACTCTCCTTCCCCTGAAAGCGAACCCCCCTTGCATTGTATCGAGATCTAACCGGCGTGCTACGAATTTATGCTATATGAACAAATCAGCGGCGGGCGGGTGAAGGGATGAGAGCTCTCGTGGTAGGCGGGCAGTCGATCTTGATAAGGGCTGCAGCATGATGAACACAGAGTCTCATAAGTTGTGGCAAGATAACTCCTCACCATATCATCGGCCCCAGCTAACCTTCAAGATAACGCTAGTGTCCCTCCTATCGACGCATAATCCCTTTATCCGACGCCAGTCTCCAAAGTCCATCATCACCGGTCAACAGGTGAAGAAATCCAAGCGCATGTGTCCGCGAAAAGAAAAAGAAAAAACGCAAACAACGCTCCTGCTTTGCGGTTTCATGACAAAGCCACACACTCACCGACTGCCTAAAATCCAAACATCCGCAAAAGGCAGGAATTGCCGGCCATGAAAGTGTGGCCTATCGATCCTTTAGACCCTCGAAACCCCAGTTGCCAAATCTGAACTTCCATGGAGACGCAAGGGATAGAACCCCAGCAGATGGTAACGAATTAGCACCGTCTGTCGCAGATGGCTAGTCTAAGCATGGTCAGCCTAGACCTTGCTTAACCACGTTGTTGGAGCCGTCTTCCCTAGGAGTAACAAAGCGGGTTGTATGTTACTTTGTTAGCACAGGTCACTGACTGAGGATTCCAGGATTCCAGCACAACCAACCTCATAATAAGCCATACTCAAAGAATCAGATCACAGAATAACAAGAATCTAAGGGAGACTGTGAACCGATGCCTTGAAGGAGGTACCCAACCATGTGTATTGGACTTTCGGGGGTATACGATAGGCGACAAAACCAAAGTACATCAACAAAAAGACACGCTTCCTTCCACCAAAGCCGATCCGGCAGCACCATTTCGTCACCCGTGACAGATCCTATATCCCTTCGCCGGTCATAACATGCAAAGCAACTCTTTCCGATTCATTCAGTCGTCATCGAGCCGTCTCCCGTTCTCCTGCCAACATCCCCATCATCGAATTACAGTTTGCGTAACACCACCGCCACCGAGACCACCAGGTCTTGTTACCGCGTTACGGACAATGAAGTCTCGGTTCTCGATTGTTACGCTCTTAGTCATATGATTGACTTTATACACACCCACCAGGCGAGCTGCAAGTTCAAACATGTTGTTTCGGAGAGAGATGACAATGAACTGGGCGTTCTTGGTACGTTCCTTAATATAATTGGCCACAATCGACACCTAGACGTAGTCCTGTTAGTTGGTCGTTCCATGAATAGAGGATGAGAAATAGAGATTGTAACTTACGTTCCGGAAATCCAAAGCAGCGTCAATCTCATCCATCACATACAAGGGGGTAGGTTTGTAGTGATGCAATGCAAACACGAGTGCTAAACTCGACAGAGTCTTCTCACCACCACTGAGATTGCTGATGTTTTTCCAGCTCTTCTTCGGCGGCATGACTGAGAACAAGATACCTTCGCTGAAAGGATCTAAACTGTCCACAAGCTCGAGCTCAGCATTACCACCCATGGTGATCATTTGGTACATCTCCTTCAAACGGAGCGAGATGGCGCTGAAGCCTTCCATGAAGCCCTCCAAGCGCAGACGACGGAGATCATCACATCGCTTTTTGGCCGAGTCGCGTTGCTGCACAGCGCTAGCAAGATCGGAAGAACGGGCGCTATGCTCTTCGACGCGACGGCGGTATTCTGCAAGGACGCTAACGTCGACATTGACGTTTTGGGTCTTTTCTTCGAGAGCGGCAATCTCGGCTTTTAGCGCCTCCTTACTCATGTCCTTCAATTCATCTTCGGTGAATCGAGGAAGTTCTTCAGGCTGCTCTTCTTGTTCCTCTTCCCGTTCCTCTTCATCTTCCTGCCCCTCACCGTCTGTCTCAGTAGGTTGTTGTGCGCTATCCTCTGTTGGTTTCTTTGTAGGCACGTTGCCCATCAAATCACTGATATTCTGTAAGACTAGCTTGCCTAGCTTCTCATTCCAATAACGTAAGCGCTTCTGGTTTTCGACAAGAGTCTTTTGGTTCTCCTCAAGTTGATTGCGCATCTCGATCTCGGATGCGCGTGTCTCGTTGAGTTCAGCTGTTTTCTCATCCAATTCAGCTTTCATAGAAGCAAGCTCCTGCTTCTTCTCTCGTAGTGTCTCTTCAGCGGCCTCGACTTGGGCGTTTAGTGACTCTGATTTAGTTCCTTGGTTTTCAATTTCCTCTTCAAGATGTTCAAGGTCTTTGGCCGCAACCTCTAACTCCTTGGTAGCTTTAGCGTGATCTTTTTGAAGCTTTGTCTTTGACTTCTCAGCCTTAACTTTCTTCACTTCAGCATTAGAAGTTTCCTCGTTATGAGAGGAAATCTCTTCCTTGAGGGAGTCGACCTTTGCCCTTTGAGCTCGGAGCTTCTCACCACCAACTTCCATGATCTTGTCTTGCAACTCCTTGATCTCGGCTTCCACGCCCTCAGTTTCAGCGTGGAGCTTAGATACTTCCTTGTTTAATTTCGCAACCTCTTTTTCTAAGGTGGCTTTCCGGTTGTCATCGGACTCCGAGGGCTGATGTTCTTTACTCAATTCCTTGATCCGGCGTTGGGAATCTGCCATGTTTTTCTCGGCGCTCTGTATCTCTAGTCTAATCTTCTGCATTTTCGTGTCTAAACGTGGGATTTGGTCTTGTAAATCTCTTAGGCGTGTCTCGTGTTCTCGTTGCTGATCTAAGAAATCTTGGAAGCGCTTATCAAGAGTATCGCGGTCGCTCTCAAGTTTAGCCACCTGCTCCTGGGTGGTATCAGCCACAAGCTTACTTGACATCAATCCCCTTTTGACAGTCTTGCCACCACCTGACATGGTACCACTCTTGTCAATGAGTTCACCATCAAGAGTGACAACTCGCCATCTTCGTGCGCCGTATGCGATACGATTGGCTTGTGCTAGGTCCTTAGCGACCAATGTATCTTGGAGGGCATGATAGAATGCAGCTCGGAATCTCTCTTCCTTGGCTTGGACTAGATCGAATAATCTGGGTGCACCCTCAGGTGTTTGGATTGGCTGAATATCACGTACACGCAGCTTGTCAAGACACATGAAGTTGCCTCGCCCAAGGTTTGTCTTGCGTAGATACTCAATGCATTGTTGTCCGGCTTCAACTGTGTCTGTCACGAAGTTGTCAAGAGCACCACATGCTGTCGAAATGGCAACATCATACTTCTCATCAATTGTGCCAAGGTTTCCGAGTCGGCCATGAAAGCCGTCGATTCTTCCAGATTCCTTCATCCGCATCAAGGCCGTAAGCACGTTACCGCGATTCTGCGTTTGGGATAAGCTTGACCTCGCTTCCTCTGCCTTCTGTCTCGCGCGCGATACTTTTTCGCGGACGTGAGGCTCCATTTTGGCAAAGTTGTCCAGCTCGGCCTCGACCTCCTTTGCCTCCTCTTCAAGCTTCGCTTTTTCAGCTTGGCACTCCTCGAGCTCGGCGAGTTTGGCAGTGCGGCCGCTTTCGATTGATGCTATCTTGGATTTCATCTCTTCTAGTGCCACGGCCCCTGCGTTTGCCTTCTCTACCAAAATGGCCATCTCAGACTCGGCAACGGCGATTGCTGATTGTTTCTGATTGATTTTCTCTTGCCATGGCTCGAGAGATTTCTGCTTGGCGGCAATCTGGTCAGAAAAGACCTGCGTCTTGCCTTTGAGACTCTCACGGATCGTGGCAAGTTCCGCTTCCTCTTCCTGCACACTTTGCTCTAGATTGGCAATCTCTTCGGCACGAGAAGCAATTTCCTGAGTGCATTGTTCGATTGTCTCATCGGCTTCTTCCGCAGACCTTTCGGCATTTGTAATAGTCTTCTCAAGTTTATGTTGTTTGTCGGTTAAAAATTTGCGCTTCTCATCAAATTTGACTCTCTCCTGTTCAAATTTCGAGGCCTCCTTGACGAGCGCTTGCACCTCTTTCTCCTGTGCTTCAAAGTCTTTGCTGCCTTTTGAATACGACTTCTGGAGTTGCTTGATTATGTGTTCGCTGCCTTGGTGCTTCTCAAGTTCCGCATCGAGCTGAGCCTGCATCTGACTAATAGCTTCCTCCGTAACAGCAACATTATCATTGCACTCGCTGATATATAGCTGGTATAAGGCTGACTGCTTCAGGGCAAGGTCATTTTCGTCCCTGATATAAGCTAGTGCCTTGTTCTTTTTGTCTTCGAGGCTGTTCTTCTCCTTCTCTACGTGCTGTACTCGGCCGCTCTTTTCCATGCAAATCTCGTTGAGAGTCTCAACTTCAGTAGCAGCTTCTTCGATAGGGGTTTTGTACTTGGATGTCCCAATGATATCCTCGAGATATTCGAGCAGACCGTCATCATGCTCATTGGCGGCCTTCGCCTTCATCTGCGCAATTGACTCAACCTCACCCTGTAGAATAAGGAATCGCTTGTGATCAAGATCCACTCCACGATCGCGCAAGAGTGTAGTTACAGTAGTAAAATTGGACTCTCTCCCGTTGATGTAATATTTACTCGAATTATTCTTGAAGGCTCTCCGCGAGATGACCAGTTGAGAGTCAGGGATTACTTCGCTGCCACCACCAGGCTGTATCTAAGTTAGCTTACTAAACTAGAAGAAGTAGAGGAATTCAACCAACCAGATCCATCACTTCCTGGAAATGGACAGCAACTTCACAATGATCCAGGTCGGGGTACGCGGCTGAATTGTGAATTAAGGCAGAAATCTTGCCCTGTCGCATCTTGCTTGCTCTGAAACCAAAAACGAAAAGAAGTGAGTCGATGACGTTGGACTTGCCAGAGCCATTGGGTCCGACTACCGAAGAGAAGGAAGCGTGAAAAGGCCCAACTTCTTGGCGACCAGCATAACTCTTGAAGTTGTTGAGAATTAGGTAAGTAATAACAATGCGCGCCTTGGGCCCGGTTTCCTCGACGACGGGAGGCATGGCCGCCTGACGCGATTTCAAAACAATATCCATAGGCTTTTCTAGTATAGTGTCTAGCGGACGGATGGGCTTCACCTGGGTCAACGTCTCGTCGCCAGGGGTTGGCGGCTCATTGACACTCTGGCTGGTAATATCAGCAAGAGGTGTACTATGGCGCTCGGATGGCTCTTCAGATGGCGCGGGTGTTGGGATAGAAGCTTGAGTATCTGGGGTTGGCTCGACGCTTGTGCTTGTTCTCCGCGGCGCAACGCTCTTCCGCTTGCGTGGAGATGGCTTCTTAGTTGGTGACTCGGGAGCCAGAATTGTGACAGATGATTGCTCGGCTTCAGCGTCGGGAGCCTCGGTGGACTCTAGTATAGATGATTCAGGAGCAACGCTCTTTCTTGGCCTACCGACGCGCGGTGTCGCGGGAGCAGCAGATTTCCTCCTACTCTGAGTTTGGCGCCGCGAGCTACGAGAAGCAGCCTCGGGATCAAACTCATCCTCGCTCTCCTCCTTGATCTTCCTCGCAGTGGTATTGGCGACTACATCATCTTCGTCGTCGGACTCGATAATGGCAGCACGCCTCGTGGCCGCCGCGCGACGGGAACTTCGTGTGGCCATGGTCTGATATTATGGTTGTTGGATAGTCCGTGTTTGTAAGCGTATATGTTGGAACGGCAGATACCTCGTGGATAGTTGCTGGTTAGTATGATATGTTGGTTGGTGACTTGGTTGGTCATGGATCGCCTCTTGCGACGGCCTCGGGGATAAGCTGAGGGGAATCACTGCAGTAGATCTCTACTGGATACCTGAGGTACCACAAAAGCCGCCTTACCGCATATTTCCAATCTGGAAGTAAATATAAACAAACCCCACCAAATTGTGAACTGTTGCCAACACCCCTGTTCGCACTATCTTGTTTAGCGCGTTCTCTGATCTTTAACGCGGTGGTAATGCAACAAAGCAGTACGCGATCATTTCTATCTGTATTCTTTAGGTGCATATCAAATCTTGAGCTGGACTCTAGGTGCAACCTATAATTGAACCATGGAGCTGAGGTTCATCAGCTTCATTTTCACCTTCACAGTTCCTCCAAGATTGGTCACTCTTTGTCTCGGCTTCAACACTCAAAATTGCTATTACCATGGCGGACTACTCACATTTCGATGGGGTATTTGGCCCTGTAAATCCCTTTCCTTACAGTCGCACCGTCATCTTGAGCATCGAAGCGTCCCGTCGCAGTTTGGAGGGCTCTCTTTTCATAGATCGCGTGCTCAAGGCATTAAACCTAGGACAGGGTAAGACCTTAAACTGACCCGATAGTATCTCATCTGACTATTTACTTTTAGTGGCGAGTAATTACCCACCAAAGAACGAGAATGCTCTACGCCAATTGCATCAGCACATCTGCGATAGCAACAGCATCACCCTGCACCACAAACTCTCCATAATCTACTACCTTCTACTCGACATCGACGGGCGCTCTAGCGATGGCGATAGCAAAGCCGACTCCTTTGGAACTGCAGCAGGAATTCCCGACCGCTATCAGATATTCATGAAGGGCCTGTGGCTCATGGACACGCGGAACTTCGAGCTCGCATTGGAACACCTCACCCACCCCTCGCTGATTTCTGACTTTTCCGACGACATCATCACCGTCCTCGTACGCCACGCAAAGGGCGGCGACTACACCCTGCCTCTCGCATACTATCACACCGTCCAACCCAGCATCCAGTCTTCTCCTGCGTTGCAATCGCTATTCGATGCTGTAGCGCAATCTAGCGTCACAGAAGCCTTCGAATTCTCGCGCTCGCATGCCGATTACATGCGCCACCAGCTATTCCAGAGGCTAATACTGGTCGTGCTGGATTCTGGACGCCGCGAGGACACCGCTGACAGGGCATTCGAGCTTACAAGCCTACCACTCGACGCCGATGAAGAACAGTGGTTTAAGGAATTTCTAGAAAGCGGGGATGCTAAGAGACTTAAGAACGCCAAGGATACTCTCCTTATGCGCCGAATCGTGACTGGTCAAGGTGTCGTTGCAGGTGAGAAGGGCAACTGGGCGACCATACTGGAGGGCATCAAGACGGGCAGTGGTGGCCGCGTTCCAGCCTAATACCACTCTTTCGTACCTGTATATTTTCGAATTGCATAGCGTCGGCGTTTAGATACCGAAAGTAATGTTTGTTTACTGCTGTTGGGACTCAGCACTCAAATAATTTTCAAGGATTTGGAGACGAGGCCACGACATTATACAAGGACGGCGGAGTGGTTGCGATAGTCTTGTGGGTTATTGTCTGTATTCACCCTTGATTCATTTACTTCCCATCACCGTACAAAGAGCCTCGAATTGAGATAGCTTCGCCTCAAATATCCAGGACACGTGACAATGACTAACCACCTTTCAACCATAGAATAATCGTAGCTCCTCGATGGGAATGTTGAAACTAAGTGCTGACTGCGCTACACAAAGTTAATGATTATAAGAATCCGGCTCAATTGGGTTGCAGAATCCCCCAATACTACCCCGAGTAGCGAATATCCCAATGAAAACAAGCAAGAGTTGAACTTGAGCAGATATAAGGCAGAATAACGATAGGAGTCAGAACTTGATGCGAAGTAAGCGGGAAAGAAAGATTCGGGGTCCAAAGGGTATGCTCAACTAATTTGATAAATATTCTATTTCTAAGTTAGAAAATTCTTAGGCTAGGTACATAGGAATAGACTCTATACACAGAATTCAGACCGAATCCTGAGACCATGGTTCTCATTATGGCGTCACAGATATCACATATCGGTCTATTATCTGATTGCTACTCACGTCCATTTAGATAGGTAGCACCAAAGGATTCCTGATTTTTTAATTGGACTTCAGTTTGCAACTGTGCGAATTCAGGTAAAGGCATCGATTCTCCAAGTATACGAAAGGACAATTCTTGGCTGATATAGGACGCGCAAGATCTGAGTAGCTTACGAAATAGTTTACGCAAATACAAGGGCAATTTAGCTGCTTTTATCCGATGGGACAGTCAAAAGAGCACAGCAATCACACATATGCATATTTGATAGAAAGGCAATTGAAATGTTTGTCATGGCAATATGACTCGATTCATGCTGGTCATTACTTATGATCTCATGTCGTAAAACCGCCGTCATGCATATAAACCCATTCCCGAGGACCAGATATTCGCTTTCCGAAAGACACAATTACCAGAGGCAGCATTTAAGCAGCCTTGGCGGCCTGGGTGGTGGGGAGAACCTTCTTGCCATCCTTGTTGTACCGCACACGCGGGGGAGGGGCACGGTTGCGGCGACCCTCTCTTGAGCGGACACTGGAGGTATATGTTAGTACTCGGTATGGATCGCATCGGGAGGGGGGGTCGCGAGGGGGGTCGCGGGGAGGGAAAGACGGTTGCTCGAGTGTCGTCCAAGGCTCTTCTCAAGCGCATACGCTGCAGGGACAAGCCAAGCGCGCAGTCTTTCCCTGATGGGATGACGTACCGAACGATCTTGCCGTGAATGGCGCAAGAGACGCAGTACTGCAGCTTGAGGTACATCTTGGGAACGGTGTACTCAGCGAAGACTGAGGCATCCGAGATATCACCTGCACGGGCAATTCAGTCAGTTTCGTCGCTCGACAGTGGGGGGTAGAGTATCTCGCGGTGGGACGAACGGATGGCAGCAGACTCGACCATGTTGCGGATGGTGAATCTCTTGATGGCCTTGTCCTTGGGCGTGCATCGCGAGCAGTTGGAGCATCGGATGGGCTTGGTGTGGCCGCGGCCCTTCTTCTGTATTGAGGAGGCAAGTCAGTCACTGTCAAGCAAGCATGGTATTGACGGTGAATTGAGGATCTGAACGTACGTTTCGGCCGTTGTTCTTTCTCTTCTTGACCATTTTGGCGGTGTTGTGGGCTTCCTGTTGGGTGAGTTGTCGAGGGGAGAGCTGAGGAATTGAAGGTCCAGGTGAGTGGTGATAAGTTTGGGTGGGCAAAAATGTTCAATCACTAAAAGCCCCACGGTTATTGATTGAAGAGCCAATTACAGAGCGGCAGGGTCCCGTCGCGGTTCTGTGAGGGCAAGACGGGGAGGAAACCCTAGCGATAAGGTGGCCTGAGCTCCAGATACCATGTGAAAATGGCCCGAAGTTTCGCCAGCCACAGTCCAATTGGCGATAAGACGCGACACTTGCCACCACCTGTCCCACCATGCAGCTTCTTGGCCTGCACTGGCTTGTCACAATCCACAGTGGACCCGCTTCATCCCACCATTTTCTGCTCGGTGCGGCTCCTCATAACCTCCATCCTTTTTTTCCTCTTCTCCTACCAAACCCATCTACATAGATTGCTTAGGACGGCAGTTTCATATTGTCTAGGTACGTTATTGCAGCACTACAAGATTATTGCTACAGCCATTACACACCAGATTCTCAATCATATCTTGCCCTCCTCGCATTGCCCATGAGAGCGATGGCTGCGCAGACTTTAGGCTTGTTGCCACCCATCGCTCTCACGACTCTCTGGGTCTTGGGGTGCCGGGGGCAATTCGCATTCTCCTAAAACAGCATCCGTCATAAATGAACCCTCAAAACAGCATCTGACAGACCACAGGCAATCATGCAGATTTTCGTCAAGACCCTCACGGGTAAGACTATCACCCTCGAGGTGGAGTCTAGCGACACCATCGACAATGTCAAGTCCAAGATCCAGGACAAGGAGGGTATTCCCCCCGACCAGCAGCGTCTGATCTTCGCCGGCAAGCAGCTCGAGGACGGCCGCACCCTCTCCGACTACAACATCCAGAAGGAGAGCACCCTCCACCTCGTGCTGCGTCTGCGCGGTGGTGCCAAGAAGCGCAAGAAGAAGGTCTACACCACCCCCAAGAAGATCAAGCACAAGCGCAAGAAGACCAAGTTGGCCGTCCTCAAGTACTACAAGGTCGACGGCGACGGAAAGATCGAGCGTCTCCGCCGCGAGTGCCCTGCCGACACCGTAAGCACACCTCGCTCACTCGCTATTTTCGTACTTCAAATACTAATGCATTTCAATAGTGCGGTGCCGGTGTCTTCATGGCTGCCATGCAGGACCGACAGTACTGCGGCCGCTGCCACTTGACCTACGTCTTCGACAAGCAGTAAACGGATCAACACCTTGAGACTCGGGAATATCAGGAACGGAAAGGGGGGCTGGGAAAATTGGGGCATGGGTTCATGGAGTTTCTTCGTGACATAGCATAGTCGGCTTTTTGCCACTCTACCACTTTCTCAATATACCTTGTCAAATGGTGCATACTGTGTCCGAGGCTCTAATTCCGTGACCTCCAATGTAATAAATGTAGGTGTAAAAGAGAATTACTTAAGAACAATGAATCGTAGGCATCACCACACAGTTCAAATCATACTAGACAGTAAAGCAGCAATGAGTAGTAGACATGGCGTTCATCATTTCGTATCTCGTGAGAATCTCTGCCCTGTATTTTCCCATACCCTCCGAACCAGGACCATGCAAGTCGTTTCTTTCTTCTTTCTTTTTTTTTTCAGAGCCCGTATATGCAAGCATGTAAGTAACAAACCAGGTCCAATCCATCCAGCCTCCCCCAGTTAATTGTTCGGGAACCCAGCGCGCAGGTTCTCGTACTTGGACTCGGGATACTCGATGCAATTCTCCGTCTTGTCGAGCCCTTCGGGACCACCGAGCACGTCGACGACGTTCGCGATGAGGCTGTCGTCGCCTTCCTTGTCGGCGCTGCTCTCCCACCACATGGCGCCGCCGAGGGCGCGCTCGGCGATGAACTCGGCCTTGCGGCGCGCCATGGGCACCGTGTCGTAGGTGACCATGGTGCGCGTGGCCGGGTGGTAGCAGTAGGTAGCGCCAGCGTCAGGGTCCTCGCGCTCCTCGGCGCCGTCGAGCGGCAGCTTCTTGTAGTCGTGCACGCCGTTCTCCCACGTGCCCTCGCCGACGCCGCTGTACGGCGCGCCGGGGCCGTCCGTGTTCTGGAACGCGCGCCCGTACAGGGGCATGCCGAGGACGACTTTGTGCGGAGCTACGCCCCGCCCTACGTACGCCGCCACGGCGGCCTCGGTGTCGAAGGGCGTCGACGCCGGGTTCGCGTCGCTGCGGCGCAGGTTCGCCTGGTGCCCGGCCGCGCTGTCCCACGACCCCGCGTAGTCGTACGCCATGAGGTTCCAGAAGTCGAGGTGCGCGTCCATGCCCGCGATGTCCAGCTTGTCGTAGTTCTGCGCGCCCGCGGGGCACGCGACCGTCAGCTCGAAGTGGTGGCCGCCGGCGCTAGCCGCGGCGTAGGCGTCGAGCGCGCCGCGCACGGCCTGCAGCAGCGCCACGTAGTCGGCCGCCTCCTCGGCCGACTGCGGGTACTCCCAGTCGATGTCGATGCCGTCGAAGCCGAGGTTCTTGACGAGCTCGACGCACGAGCTCGCGAAGGCCTCGCGCCCCGCGGGCGTCGAGGCCGGCTGCTTGAAGTTGGCGCTGTACGTCCAGCCGCCGACCGAGAGCAGGATCTTGAGCCCGCGGTTGCGCCGCTTCAGCAGGTTCAGCTGCTTCAGGCACCCGTACAGGTTCGTGCCCACGTCGTTCCAGCTGTCGCCCTCCCAGTGGATGTCCGTGTCGGCCCACGGGTCCGTCAGGTACACCTCGCCTGACTCGGGCCGCACGTTGGCGAAGGCGTACAGCACGTGCGTCAGCTTCTCCGCCGGCAGGTTCTGCGGCAGGTGCTTGCGGCCGTAGATGGCCCAGTTCACAAAGTACGCGACTGAGCGGTACTGGCCTGGTCCGCCTCCCATCTTGCCTGTTGAGGAGGGGTGGTGGGGGAAAATGCCTAGATCAAAGGATGTTGGGCTGGGGAAGTAGGGCTGCAAGTGATGGACAACCCAGTTGGATGAGGGGTACAAGAGCGCGGTGAAGAGGATGACAGAAGAGGTGATGAGGAAAAATAGAAGCCGAGGTGACAACATACGGAAAGTGCACGGCAGGCTCTCTTATAATTGCTTCATGGAATGCTGCTTTGCTCCTCTCGTCGTGAGCATTGCTGCGGGTTGATTCAGCTAGTTCTGGCCCCTGCCCAATCAGCGAAGCTCTGGCGTACCGGAACTGGATGACGTCGGCGCCCTCAATTCAGGGACCGCCCCGCTGACCCGGTTAACACGGCAGTGTGGCTGGTGCCCCAGGTACCTAGGCTGGGTACCTTGGCTGGAGAGGCACCTCTATCCTACTGCCTAACGGCGAGTACGCAATAGCAGAGGCTGAGCACTCATTTGTGCCAAGCTCATGTGCGCGCCGCATAGATACTTGTTTGGGTAGCATGAAGTTCTAGCCCTACCATATCCTCTCTTCACGGTAACTTCGGCCGGTTAATTCGGCTTGCTTGCTGTTATTCTTAGCTATGTAGGTACAGTATTTCATATACCGGGCCTTATACATTGACGTGAAACTAGCGTAGTGCGGTCGCATTCATAGCCACAGGTACGATGCGCCTTATTCTGGCCGTGCTCTACATAGTACACTACCTAGCATGAGATGGAATGCCCGCTATCCGTTCGTGAGGCAACCCAGATAGATGCCTCGTTCATCTCTTCCCCGTAGCTAGTGACAATGCGCGCGAAACTGCCTTAGGTACACAGATCGGCGCATACGTCGAAACACATGCTGTAGTGGTGTCTTGCTTCAGGACGTACAACTCGTGGCGCACAAAGGCAGTTTGTTTTCACGTCACAACGCGTAGAGGACGAAAAAAGAAATGAAATTAGATATGTTTGGTGGTATAGACCGAGACATACATCACTAGCTAGCTTAGTAATTTGAGCAGCCCCTCCATGATGTAGAGGTAGGTATACACAGAGACGTCGACGCGATGCGGGGTTGCGCGTCGCATCGCGCTCTGGATAATCCATTCGCTTAACCCAACTCCCACACCCCTCCGTTCCTACAGACCGTGATAACAATGGTCGCGCAAACACGAAAATATGACAACATTTTGAACAAAAAAAGAGAATTATAATTTGTTGTAGGCGGTTATTCTCTCGCCAAGGCGTGCGTCGACGCAGTATCCAGCTGCGCTTTGCGCGCGCGAAGATATAAGTGATGAAGTGTAGGTAAAGAACTAATTACAACACTCTAATACAGTACAGTGCTAGCCAATCTTACAAGTAAATCCCCGGTACGTAAAAACAGATGGTCCGAAGTATCAACATCTAATTGGCGACATAAAGGAAAATGTTGTTCTCTGCCACCTCGCGAAGAAATCGTCTAGATTGCGACTGGCGGCGCCCATCCTGCTGCGGCTCGCGCCGAAGCCTGTTACTTCCACCTTGAGGCGGTAGTACCCTCCTCCCATCTTGAGATGATAATTGTCGTCGCGACGCTGTTCGGAGCAGGCGGACGGGAACCCTCCCATCTTGAGATGGAAGTTGTCTTCCCGGCGCTGTTCTGCTACTGCTGGTGCGGCGACTTGGTTGTTGATGCGCTCTCTGTATCTCGCCCACTCGTCGCGGACAATGTGGTATTTTGAGTCATATATTGAGCGCCTTGTGACGTCTCCTAGACACTCATATGCTTCCCGGGCCTAGATATTCTTAGTTAGCGTCTAGTTCATCATCCATGGAGGCTATTTTAGGGTAGGTAATTTACCTTGCGGAACCGGGCCGTGTGGGTCGATTCGTTCCCGTTCTTGTCGGGGTGTGTTTCTCTTGCTAGTCTGTAGAATGCGTGTCTGATTTCTTGTGCGCTAGAGTTTTGCGACACTCCCAAGTCTGCGTAGTAGTCGACACAAGTCGGTGGTTGTATTTGCTGGACACCCATTTCGTCTGTAGAGTATGTATGTGGATGTGTATGTGTACTGTAATGTCCAATTGGTCCGTATGAAGAGAAGAAAAGAGAAGTCGTTATGACGTATGATTTGATTAGATATGGAACTTTCTGGCGCGATATGGCAATTGTAGTGAGCGTGGATGTCAAAATGGAACAAGAAAAAGAGTGTATACGGCAGAGCGAGCGGAGGGATTTGTTTATTTATTTGACGAGAGGAAGGGAAGGCTTTTTGTGTGTCCCTCCAGGGCTTACCATCTTACACGCGCCATTCCCGCGACCACGCGTTAGTCACCTGGGTGATCAACGTTGGCGACACGAATTTCGAGTGGCTTGGAAGAGGGCAGGCTTCCTATGAAGCGAGGCCAATCAGACGGCGCGACTGACTAGTTGGCTTACCCGACATGTAGGTATTTCCCAATTTGTGCCTCAGTAGTGCCTCATGCCTGCAGGTACCTGCGAGGAAAAGCCCACGCTACCCTCAGCAGGTGACCGGGAAGTAGAGGGGACCGGAGGGCAGTTCTGGGCAGTATGGAGGGGACACATGCGCAGTACAGGGTTGGCGAGCGTTACTGAGGGTACGGGACAGGATACGGAGAGGGGGATATCGATGCTACCAATCGCGGCATGATCCTGGGATGGTGGATGGTTGTTTGCGATGCCAGGTGATGCATGTCGAAACACCCGTAATCTAAAAAATACATGTGTAAATGACCCAATAACAGCTGCAGATCCGGATATTTGGGTTAGATGACATCATGCAGGGTATTGCGCATCGTGGCCAGTACTACGGTGCAGACACACCAGAGGCCGGTATACACCAGACCATAGCTACATAGTACATGCTTTCTTTCTCATGCCTGGGTCTTGCATGCTGCCAGGCAGTCAGACAGATAGTGCAGATAGTGCAGACAGAACATTGGATAGACACAGGACATGGATACGACGTGGTCATGGAGAGATCCAGATCCCCTTTAGGCAGGTCGACGTGTGCGGGGTGGCATACAGCCCAAACGAAGCGATATATACCGTCGATTCTATCGCCCAACTTACTACTTTTAGAAAGGGCGCAGGTTTCAGCTTTCAGCTGTATAGTGCTATAGAACCCCTATTCTGCCCTACGACAGAGGCAATAGCGCATTGTTTTAATCACTATAAGTAAAACAATTCCTAGGCAATGTACTACTAGGTATATATCATATCATATCACCTTTTTCTATACTAATTCTATTACACTAGTACTTAAGTACCTAGACTTCCCGCTCCCGAGGCTTACCGCTTCTTTTTTGGTTTTTGTAATGCCTGCTTATGATGTTTGTAAAGCTGTAAACAGACGGTCTGAGATCTGACTCACATACCACCTCCCCTCCCCTCCGCCATCGCAGTTACTGGTTACTGTAATGCAATGCCTTTATTGTGTCTTACAAGGGTCACAAACTGTTCCCCTCCGTCTCGCAATCCGTTGAGACATGCCTACTTCAAGGTTGGCGGTCCGTAACCGAAGCAACCCCGCGAATACCTCGTTAGATCAGCGGATATGGTGTCTTGGAGCAATAAATACGACAAGCCTGCGCAGAATCGCCATTTTGCGAGTCGCGCGACCCTTTTTCTTTTGTTTACCTACTCCATCCTGTCCCGGTCTTCGTCTTATGCGCATTTCTGCCGTTGGTAGAACGAAGGAATCAATACCTAGTTTGAATAGTTATGCCGTCGTACGGGAAATGCCGACGCGTCTTTCTTACAGTACATAGTAGACGTACCTTGTTCTTTGTGTTCCGGCCCTCGGTCACACAACCCAAGGCGCCGTCATCTATCTACTCCACATCGGCAAATCTAAGAATCTCGACAATCTATTCATAGTATAAGCGAGTGTATCGTGGGAGAAAAAGCCCGAGGAGCCTAACCGCAGGTACCGTAGGGTTCCGTGTATAGTGGCAAGCGCCAATGCTACTTAGACACGGATTCACCACGGTCCGGTCCTGCCACGGGGCTTAGTCTGCGGCCTCCTGTGCGATGTAGCCAAACCACGTAACTTACTGACCTGCCACCCAGATAGCCACTTCACATGGTATTCAAGAAAACCAAACACGTCGACGGGGTCCTCTTTGTCGTCTACGTCATCTTGAGGCATTCGTGCCACGGTGGGCTTGGCTAGAGGGTGATTGGCCATTGGGGTTTTCAATGTTACCATACAATCATTGGAGAAGGTCGCGACACTCATAACATCAAGCACACTCACATGCTGCCAATGCTATCAGCTTACTCTTAACTTTGCGGGGAAGAGAATAATTGACGAACTACCCAACGATAACTCCTTGTAGATCCCGGGTATAGGTAAACCCTTTCCCCCGCAAACGCCTCCCTATATCGCGCACGATGACGCATCCATGAAGCAGATCCTTGTCCGTGCGGTATGAACCAAGATACCTATCGCAATTGATAGGATGTATAAAGCGCAGCCGACTCTGTCTAAACGAAACTATGTAGTACAAGCCTCAGAAGGCCAATATTCTCCCGCTTTTGTTCGTACGGCGCCTAGTATTAAAACCCAAGTACGCAACGAATAGAGCCAACAGTCCCAGTCTCCTTTGATAACGCATCCCTCATCGAAGCTGGCCAGCCGATAGTGAATGGATTCCCGTGAGATCCAACGCCCTCGTCGCTCACGTACGGGATGCATGTGATGCCGGCGCCCTCGACGAGGTACAGCGTCGAGACCTCGGCGAGTGCTGTCTTGTTATGGTAAAGCGTCTCAATTGGTACCCGGATTTCCGTGTACGTGGCATTGGTGCCGGGCCCGTGAAGTGCCTCGATCTTGATGCGGGCATAAATCCACCACTCCGAGGGCGGCGGGGCCGCGAGGACCGCGGCAAAGAGAGAGAATATCGTCAAGCGCATTATGACCGCCGATTGGATGGTGTATTTGGATTTGTAAAAAGGATGATGGAGATAGGTGAGTATGCTGTAGTTGTGCACATCGTTGTGGAAATATAGGAGTGAGTAGTTGGATGATACATATAGTACAGATGGTAACGGACTCTTGTGTGTTTTGTTGGGGCTCCCGGGCGATCTTACACTTTGTGAATAACTTCATCTCTAATCATCATCGAAACTTTACATACTGTATTTTACTACGGTTTATCACCTACGCATCTGGGTGTGTTTAAAATCATGGTGTCCTTATGTACTCGGCCCTAGTTTTCGGACATATGAATAATAACGCTATTCTTTATTTTTGAAGCAGCTAATATTACCAAAGAATTTCTTGATGTGATGTAGCTGTATGGCCCTCGGTATAGAACTATCATATTAGACACAACCATCTATAGATATAGGCGATAAATAAGTGATGTTTCAACAGGTGTCCGTAACTGCCTTGCCATAGACCAAGTGCATGCTATTTGTTTACGTTATCGATGTAGAATTACCCATCCCAATTAATTTTTCTCGTAAGTTTCACTTTCATCTAACACGGACTCAGCCCGGTACTTGTATTTTCGTCCCAATCCATTTAGTCAAATTTTGAGTGCCTCCTAACTATTACAGTTCCCGGCCAAACCCAAATGCCAAAAAGCCCTTTAAATCACTAGTCCTAAATTCGCCCCTCCGCGATGAATAACGACCAAGTTTTGGGCAATTGCTGTTGGGGTAGTGCGTATATCTTGGTTATAAAGCAGTACGCGGTTATATAAGCAGCCAATGAAGCGTACAAAAAGAAAGGAGCGAGTATTTAGCCGCGCGCGGCTAGATGTAACTACATCGCATCGACTTGGTAGATCATCTCCGAGTTAGTAGACCCCGTTACTTTCGTACCACCTTACCACAGTTATTAGCATGTGACAATTTTATGCTTGTTTATCTTTTGTTGATTACTCTAATGCACCAATGTATGGATGGAACTACACGTGGAAAGCGCTAGGTAGGTTAAGAACCAGGCCAGACGCTCTACCTACTTTCACTCTCTGCTTCTTTAGATTCATCGATAACCTAGTTCTACTAGCTCCCGACTGCAATTTGCTCCAACGAAAAGGGTCTTTCTCCACCAGCGCCGTTACTGGAGTGTGATACTCCTCAAAGAAGTACACGATCGACGTATACTAACTGCTGGCACCAATCGTGGTCACTAAGCTCCAACTCTGTCTCCAAGTTCTCGGCCAAGTTTTCTGTTCGAACCATTTCCGCTAACTCTAATCATAGGTGGTGATATCGGCGGATCCACAAGGTCTTCTGAGTGGGATGCCACCGGAGTCTCCACGAGTGACAACTATTGATCTGTGTCAGAGGGCCGGAATCCAGGTGTGGGGATGCCGTGGATGCTCGCTGCCATGTAAGAACCGCAGAATTGCCTCGTGGGCGGTCTACTGATAATACCTATATGAAGCAGCTTATATACCGGACTAGCGTGTACAGAGTGGGTTCGAACTAGTCCCCAACAGCGTGCTCCTAGGATATTTTACTCTATCTTCTTAAACTTTGGTGTGAGTTCTGCTCTATACACAAATTGCTGACTAAGTATATAATCGTGGACGGCATTCCGGGGCTTGTATCCACTTTCCCGGGATTCCGGCATGCTTCTTTATGCGAAAGAAGCGGTGTCAACAATCGGTGCGATTAACACTCATCATATGAAATCTCAAACGACTGCCGGTTCCGCCCCCTAAAGACTCATCATCAGCGTTATGGCGGTCAGTAGTTCTTGGTGTAAAAGAATACTTGTTGGAACTAGTGACTGCAGTCATAATAGCGATTTTAAACCCCCATTCCAGATGGGTTCCGGCAGGTGGGCTTTAAGCGAGCGAGTGAAAAACGTCTGCCTAATACCACGTTACCTACCTAAACCGGCCATGAGGTGACGCTCGTGGTGGAAACACGGCGCAGTGATGACGCGTGGGTGTATACATGCACGCCAAGTGTTCTCCGTAGTGTACACTGCTCTGAGTGAAGGTGTAGCGACGATAAGATGTCACGCGAACAAGATGCGCTTATCGTCGCAAGCTGCCGGTTCGTCTCGATCCGGATAATTGGCCTTGAATTCGAAACTGTGCTTGGTGATGTGTCAGGAACAGGCAACTGCAAAGTAGCGATGATGAATGATGTTGCACAAGGACTTCTAAACTTCTTTGTTGGCTGGTCCTTGCCCGCATACAGACTACTGTAGTTGGCCTGCTTGGCCGGCGGCTATTGATTATTGGAGCAAAGAAGTAGAACCATTAGACCATGAGGTCTTGGGAACTGGTAGGACATGCTTTTGCTTTTCTCACGCTCTCTCTGCTTATGTCTTGCAGAAGCCGAAACTAGTAGATATGATCTGATGGCCTCCTTACTTCCTTATTCAAGTTCATCTATAATATGAGAATCATGCTGACGGTTTTGCCCACCAAGAACAGTTCGAGATGATGACCATGCAGCTCTTAAACCTGCTCTTCCATTTTCAACGGCACCAAGCCTAGGGTTTGAAGGGTCACGCTATCACTAAGTGCCAACCCCCCATCGTTTAGTTAAGGTAGGCTCTGCTATCATGTTGAGTCATAATCGGTATATGTATCGAGATTCATTGCCGGCAGATACCCATGACGATTGCAGTATGTACTGCATTCTTAGCCTTCAACACGAGACCCTTAAATTAGTCTACTTCTAGTGTGTAGACTTCATGGCGGTGAAGCACTGCATTTTTAGCCCTTGGGAAGATGCTTTGTCGCATGAATGAGCTGATACTGGGGGACCGCGCTCCAATTTGACGCCATGTTCTCTCGGGAGGGGGGATACATTCATTCACCGCTTATTGACGACTGCAGAGCATTAAACTACTCGTCTTGTACAACTAGGTCCTCAGCAGTTCTGGCCATAATTGCTTTTTACCCCGCGATTCTACATCACATCATCGGATAGCAGTGTTCTCTCTTAATATCAACTGGGTAACTATGTGTTGATAACATCGCTGTTGGTAAGAGAACGGTTCTGCATATTTGGCATGCCTGTCAGGGCTGACATGCCTCAAACCCTAGCAGACGCATGACGCTAGCCGGCTACTGGTTGAATATCTATATTGCAAAAGAAAAGAAAATGGAAAACGAAGGAAAAGGGAAAAAAAGAGAGGCTGCTATCCCCAGTGTACTGGGGAGCATCAGGAATTGAGCCCGATGCGGGGGTCGAACCTAGTCAATATTGTTAGTATTTTGAGTCGCAACGATGGTGCATTGAATGTGTAACTCACCCGCAACCTTGAGATTAAGAGTCTCACGCTCTACCGATTGAGCTAACCGGGCAGATGGTGATTCGCTGTGTTACAATACCGAGTCTTGTGTTGACTCGATTTTGGGTGGAGAAATCAACTCATTCAGGTGGGCAGATGTTGTGTGGTCTTTTTCTCGCTAATATTACATAATGACAATGGGGCTGGTGGGCCGCGCGAGAATGCCTTATGGGAGGGAGGCAGGTAACAGGTGCATTGCCGGTCTGCCGGTCTGTCGGTAACCTATAAATAAGCTTGGCTGGTCCATATTTCCGTATAAGCACGATATCTACTTAAATTTCGCCGGTGTTGACCGGACACTGTTATTATTGACAGCACTAGCCTAGGTGGTATTACTATGATACTAGTGTAGCCCCGGGGAATGAGAACCCAGCTGAAGGAAGGAATACGAGTTCCACCGTGGGATGATTCAAATGAGATGCGCTAAGCTTATTCCAACCAGGAGTTTCAGGCATCCATGCTCGAATCATCCTTTGAGCTTCTGTTTTAGACTAAAATGTTTCTCGGCCATGTTTTGGAAACAGACCATGGGGGCGAAGCCTGTTCTTGATACTTGAGCCTTAATAAAAGGAATCGCAGGGAAATCCTGGGGGGCTTCGCGGGGTGTGAAGATGAGCGCGGTAGTTCAAAAGGAGGCGGAATCGCATTCCAGAGAGGCTTCATCTCACGGTGGAAACAATACGACGAGACCTGTGTCCTGGAAAGAACGATTTCTCGCGCGGAAAAAGATCTTCATTTTCACCATGGTTGGCGTTGTTACTCTCGCACTCGGCCTCGGTCTCGGGATCGGCCTGTCATGCGCCGCCTGTCCCGCCCCGAAGCCTGCTTCAACTCCATCGCCATCACCATCTAGCAAGGCTAGCATCATCCAGCCCTCTGTTGGCACAACCTGGGACTACCCCCTCGGCTTCTCGCTCACGACATCCAATGCTAATAGTAGCACTGTCTTTTACCCCGTGGACCTAGAGAACACGTCAGCGAACACCATCGCGGCGCTCTTGAGCGTCGGGCACACAGTGGTCTGCTATTTTAGCGCCGGTAGCGTGGAGGACTACCGCGAGGACGCCGGGGACTTCCCGGCGGCAGCTATCGGCAACACGCTCGACGGGTGGCCTGATGAGAAATGGCTTGATATCCGCAACGCCAAAGTCCGTGAGGTCATGGCGACGCGCATTGCGAGCGCGGCGTCCAAGGGCTGCGTGGGCGTCGACCCGGATAATATCGACGGTTACACGAACAACCCTGGCTTCGACCTTACGGAGGATGACACGGTCGACTACGTGCAATATCTAGCTAAGACGGCTCATGACGCCGGACTTGCGTACGGGCTGAAGAACGCGGGCGCTATTGTCGATCGCGTTGTTAATGTTGCGCAGTGGGCTATCAATGAGGAGTGCGCCGAGTACGAGGAATGCGTGGACTGGGCGCCTTTTGTGAAGGCTGGGAAGCCCGTCTTCCATGTTGAGTATACCGAGGACGATGACGCGACTAGCGTCAGTCCCTCGAAGTTGGCGAAGGCGTGCGCGGCGGACGGCCAGTCTGGGTTCTCGAGCATTATTAAGCACTACAGTCTTGATGACTGGATTATTTACTGCTAGGCGTACTTGGTCGCGGTGATTTTGGCCCGGCTATGCACCTCCTGTTCTTCGTGTAAATAGTTACTCTAGGTTAAACCTAACCTTGAACCTAAACCCTGTATATATTGGGATAGAAATATATACATATCTTTGAAGGCATGACTTTATGTTACCGTCAGCTTACCCCCCATAAACCGCCAACTATAGCCAAACGAAATCCAGGTTGTTTGGGGTACGTCGGTGATGGAAACCATCGGCTCTGGAAGTATGTTTAATCATTGTAGTAGTGACGAGGCGGCATTCTGCACTGTTTTTCTAACCCATGCGAGATGTTCGCTATAACACGAAGAAGTATCAGAGGGCTTTTTAAGCTCCGTACTACAGCTTGGGTCATCTGTGTGAGTGAAAGTTCCTTCGGCACATGTGCTTATACCCAAGCTTAGCGGACAAGGGAAGAGGCATTTGTATAGGAGAGCGATTATTCTTCTCTTCGGTGTCCCTTCATTCCGAGTAGAAAATGTATGTACCTTTTCTCCTAAGAAAATACCCAAGTTCTGCTATCACTATTGGTACAAATCCACTTTCGAGGGCGAGGCATAGTGATACACTACGCTTTGTAGGCACCGTTCTCTGACCAAGAATTTTATCGAACACACACAGTTGCTCCCGACTTCAACTTGAACATCCTAAGCTTCTATAGGGGAGTGTCGGATTTTGCTATCTTATGCTAGAATCTTTGGGATCTGGCCCCTGCTATAATGAGTTCGAAGGCGCTTGCTGCCACACTCAAAGAGTTGGACATGTCATCCCAAGTTCCTTATATCACTGTAGATGTGGAATAGATTGTGAACATAGCACAAGTCTGCCTAGTCAAGATTGCAATCGGCCCATGATAGAGATCAATGAACTTGTAGAAGAGGGGAAAGAAGAGCTACGATCTGTGCTATTTTCGCACAATAGGAGATATGTATATCTATGTATATGTGTATGCAGGCTATTTATTATACTGTTACGATCTGTCATTGGTACCGACTATTCTGATCAAGGTTATTGGGACAATGGCAATGGCTGTTTCTCACAGTAATATATAGTAAATGGCATGTATCTTAAGATAGGGTATGTCAACACATAGAGGCATCTAGATAGCATGCTGCTTGGAGGTACTTGGTACCTATGGTTGAGAGGACGATAAGCGTCTAGATTTTATCGATAATGCATCTACCTGGTTAGGGGACAAATGATAAGCATGATAAGTTCTATGCCGAACTTTTGCCGGGACTAAAGAACCCAAGCTTACATAAGATATCTAGATTGAGTATGTACCTTATCGGCAAAGTGGAGCTCGGAGCTTTAGAGCTTGGATCCAAAATTTTCAGTTCGAGGCTTCACATCTCAACCTCCTCTGGTCTGCACCGTTAACCGCGACAGCAATTGCGCCAGTTTCGATTCGCGGCTCTGCCAGACCTACACACCGACTTAGGCCTTGTATAGATTGATCGACCCGACGCGGTCGACTAAATTACAGCTATGTCGCATCTCGACTACCTTTTATACGAGGTTAGCACTTTGACTATTCTTCCTTTCTGTTGGCAGTCGATGGCATTGGGGACGAATTGCACCGGAATTGGGACCCGGCTAACCCCTATATTCTTGCTTAGTCCGCGACCGGATACGCGCTCTTCAAAGTCGCATTTCAACATGATGATCTTGCATCGAGGATGACCGAGGTCAAGGAGGCTGCTACCGACCTCGCCAAATTCGGCAAGATGGTTAGTCTGACCTCTTACGCTGTCTGGAGATCAGCCGCCGAGGCCCTTGAGAATATCCACAGCGTCTCAGAAGGATTAATGACCGACTATTTGAAATCCACCATCGAGCTCAACGTCCCAGCATCGAAGAAGAGCAAAATCGTCTTGGGTGTTGCCGATAAGAATCTTGCAGGAAACATTAAGGCTGCCTTCCCTGGCATCGAGGCTGAGACTAGCGATACATCGGAGGCTGTCGCCTATCTGCTCCGCGGCATTCGTCTGCACTCTTCCAAGCTCTTTAAAAGTTTGAACGAGGGTGATGAGGAGAAAGCTCAACTCGGTCTGGGTCATGCTTGTAGGTTATTCAACTCCATGGGTTGTCAATTGCATCTTATTGACGTTCTCTATTAGATTCGCGTTCTAAGGTAAACTTCGATTATCATCGTCACACATCAGTTGCTCATAGTCATCCAGGTCAAGTTCAACACACACGCACAGGATAACCATAGTAAGTCATTCACGATCGTGTTCTTTCTCCCAACAATATTGGAAGGCGGGTTAAGGCTGCCTAATCGTTGAAGCACTGACTAACACTATGGCTGTAGTCATCCGCTCTATTGCTACGTATGTGGAAATTCCAACAATATTTTCTGACTAGACTCTTATTAACATTGAGCTGGCTAGCTTGGACAATCTTGACAAGGTAGGAATTTACCCTCTCTTGAAATTCTGGCTCTTTGAAGTATTACGTATGAAGATATTCTGTTTCGGGTAAACCTGAACACTTCGTACTTGGTTCGGAATCTGTGGTGTCGGAGATCGTTGCTAACTCGTAGCTCAGGGCATCAACCTTTTCTCCCAGAAGCTTCGTGAGTGGTACAGCTGGCACTTCCCAGAATTGGTAAGCAGCCTTGTTAGCTTGATCACGCGCCATGCACTGACCCCGGACCCTATAGTACGCAATTTGCTCCGACAATCTCACGTATGCCAAGGTCGCGCGTTTTGTGGGAGATAAGAGCACACTAGGTGATGACAAGCTTCACGAGCTGGCTGGGCTTATTGGTGATGATGAAGAAAAGGCGGCTGAGATTATCCTCAAGGCAAAGATGTCGATGGGCCGAGAACTGAGCGAGATCGATCTTGAGAATGTCCTCACATTCGCTGAAAAAGTCCAAAACTTGGCGGGTAAGTCCTTAATTCTCGTGGTGTTCTACTTGCAAATACTAACCCTTCTGTTCAATCTAGAATACCGTAGAACATTATATTCATACTTGTGTGATAAGATGAGTTCTGTCGCGCCAAATCTTGCTACTCTGAGTTAGTCACCTTCCGCCATCCTCCACTTTGGATTTAACGGCACTGGGGCTTGCCATTCTTATTCCCGCCGTCGTGGCATTGTTGTTTCCATAACCACCTCCGCTGACTCTTGCTTTTGAACAGTCGGCGATGTGGTTGCTGCACGTTTGATACAGAAGGCAGGCTCCTTAACGAACCTGTCCAAGTACCCTGCCTCAACCCTTCAGATCTTGGGTGCAGAGAAAGCGTTGTTTAGAGCTCTTAAGACGAAATCGAACACGCCAAAGTATGGTCTCATATACCATTCTAGTTTCATTGGAAGAGCAGGAAACAAAGACAAGGGCCGAATTAGCAGATACTTGGCTAACAAATGCAGTATTGCGTGAGTATTTTTCCTATTTTACCATACTTCGATTCTAGTTTGAGGAGCATTTATTGATTTTATCTATATAGTGCCCGTATTGATAACTTCTCTGAGCAACCTTCCAAGAAGTTTGGTGAAGTTTTGCGTAGCCAGGTTGAGGACAGGCTGGAGTTTTATGCTACCGGCAAGAAGCCCATCAAGAACGCTGATGCAATGGTAAGTTAATGTGTCTGTGTTGAATGGTAAGGTCACTAACACACTTATAGGACAAGGCTGTAGCGGATCTACTGGCTGAGGGCGAGAGCATGGCTATTGATACTGAGATGATCGATGCTCCTCTCCCATCTACTACAGAGAAACCTAAGAAGGAAAAGAAGTCTAAGGACAAGAAGGAGAAGGAGGAAAAGAAAGAGAAGAAGGATAAGAAGCGCAGACATAGCGAGGTCAAGGAGACAGCGGACGCGGACGCCGAAGTCGAGGGTGAGAAGAAGAAGAAAAAGAAGAAGAGGCACTCAGAGGCGTAATCCCCTGACGGCGTGATGGCGAAAAGCAAAATCTGTCAGGTCTAAGGGATGATGTCTCACGCATGGTTATGGGCGTTCTGGATCTGGGGTGTTTTCTTGCTTGCTTCCTTACTGGTGTCTGTCTGCCTGTCTGTGTCTGTCTAGTATGTACATATCTGGGATCATACCCATTTGCTTTCTCTTCCCTTCACCCTGGCTTCCCGTCGACTCCCTCCTGTGGATACGCACATGTAGGAATTAAGATGTCTGCCTTCACACCGCCGTGCAAAACCAATCTCGTACCGTAGCGTTTAATTCTGGAGGATGTTGGCTGGGATAGGTTCTCGCTTTCATCAACGATGGGTACGAGGTACTACTGAAGAGGCCCTTCTGCGAGGGCGGTAGTAGCGATATATGAGCGGAACAAATGATTAGGGAGTAGCCAATAGATCGATCATATCTTGCGGAAACTCGCTGCATGAAAATAATCTTGAATCTCATCATATATGCCCTAGTCACGAACATTAGGTACATTTCGCAGCCCCGGGTCCCGTGAACGACGCCTCAAACGCCAATGTAATGCCGGTGTCTGTCAGCCCATCTCTTTGCTCCGTTCTCTGCTCAACCCGCCCCACCTCTCTCTCTCTCTGTCGCGCGCGCACGCGCGCGGGGTTTATGCCCACCTCTCTGTACATCGTCATTTCTCATCTCGCGTCTCATGCGCAAATCTTGATAAAAACTTGTAAATGCGTTTGTGTAGTAACGGTAATAGTTGTGGTAATAGTGTTGGGAAAGTGGTATCTAGTTTCCTTCGCTGCCGAACTCCTTCGTCCATTCGGAATTCCGTTTCAGGTCTTCGTCGGCGACGGTCGGCCGCGACGACTTGATTGCCTTGACGAAGTCTTTGAAGTCGACAAGGGGCTCGAGAAGCCTTTCGGCCTCTACATCGTCCCAGGTCATTTCTTTTGCGCCTGGGTCTCCTGGGGAGCAAGGCGTCACTTTTAATACACCGTCTCGTTGTACCTGTCGCGATCGATGTTAGTGCTTGGTATCGTTCTAGGTGGAGATGAACATGGATCTTACCTCCTTGAAATGCGTCGCTTGTTGGATTTTCCGTACAGGCTGCATTAAGGCATCTTGTACGGCAATCGTGATATCACTACCTGAATAGCCTTCAGCTAGCTTGGCTAATTCACGGTAATCTTCGCTCTTTAATGTTGTGGGTGTCTCGCCGATAGCAATCTTAAACATAGTTGTTCTTGCGCCCACGTCGGGCAAACTGATATGGACTCTGCGTTGGAAACGTCTCCGGATGGCGGCATCTAGTTGCCATGGGATGTTTGTTGCACCGAGCACAAGAACGCCTGTCGAGTCCTTCCCTACACCATCCATCTGTACCAGCATTTCGGTCTTAATTCGGCGGGACGCCTCCGACTCGCCTTCGCCTCGAGGGCCACACAGAGCGTCGACTTCGTCGATGAAGATAATGGATGGCTTGTTCTCGCGAGCCATAGCAAATAATTGTTTTACCAACCTGTATGCTTCTTTATTAGCTTATGTATATCGATAAACCATGTAGGGTAGTTTGGCTTACCGTTCACTTTCACCCATCCACTTGCTGACCAAGTCACTGCTACTTACACTGAAAAATGTGCTCTTGGCCTCAGTAGCAACAGCCTTGGCCAAATAACTCTTACCCGTTCCCGGCGGGCCGTATAGCAGGATACCCTTCCAAGGCTTCCGCTTGCCCACGAAGAGATGCGGGAACTTAATCGGCAAGAGTACGGCCTCCTTCAACGCCTCCTTCGCACCATCCAAACCAGCGACATCGTCCCATTTCACATTCGGGCGATCCTGCAAAATAGCACCAGCAAGGGCGTTCCGTAGTTTCTTGGAGTCCTCGTCTACCGCACCGTCCTCGCCGTCTTGCTTGCCCTTGCCCGTACCACCCGTAGACGAGCCGTTAGCACCAACCATACCGGGTTTTTTCCGCTTCGCATCGGCGTCGGCGAGGTGGGCTTTCAACTTCTCGGCGCGATCCATGTACTCGCCCGTCTTCTGGCGGATCATCTCCTTCGACTTGGGGTTCTTCTCCCACTTAAGGGCAAGCATGAAGAGTTCTAAGGACTGGTAGTACAGCTGGTAGGCCTTCTCGTATTGGTTGCCATTGTCGGCGTCGATGGCACGGCGGACCGTGTCAATGGCCCGCCCGAGGAAGTCGGTGTTCGACATGGTTCGTTTGAGCGGTGCAAACGAAGGTAGAATCAGTCGAGGGAGGATAGATGAGGGAGGTATTTAGTGATTCGCTACAGCCTATGTTGCAGAATATGTTATCCCGAAGTTGTAAAATGGGAGTGCCTGCGAACTGAGGGTTTTGTTATTACGGGGGGCCTCGCCAATGAAAAAGGCGATGCGAGGCGAGAGGATGGAGGGACCGGGCAGTTGATGTTGTGACGTTGAGGTGTGCCTGGCCAGGATATTGTTGTTGTCCGGGGCAGCGACCGATCTAGCCTGATTTGGACCTATCATGGAGGGGCTAGACTTTTTGTACGGTACTTAAAGCAGGAGGACACTGTGTATGAGACAGACATGTCGTAAGCCACATTTCTCGAATGTACTAGCCACAGTCTCTACGAAGCCAATTCTTCCCCATTCTAAAACCACCTTAAGGTGTCCGAGGCACTCGTCCTTTTTATAAGGTACGAAACATGTCTCCCCACGACCGCAATTGCCTGTACTCATAATTTGCAGAAATACTCCTCACGAGACGTGATATTAAACTCATCCGGAGAATTTATCACGTGACAGTTTCAAGCTATTTCTGATACAACGAACAAGATACTAAGCGAAACAAGTCAACCATCATGGCGGACGTGCAGGCTCAGCTGCAGGCACTGTCTGAAGAATACCAAAAATTACAACAAGAACTCCAGACTGCCATTGATTCCCGGCAAAAGATAGAAGCCCAGAGACAAGAGAACCTCGGAGTGCAGAAAGTGAGCCTTCCACTCTCGTCCCTCCAGATCTTCACCTGTCTATCCATTCGCAAGACACAAGGGGTTTCGCTAATCAAGGTGATATTTAGGAGTTTGATAGATTAAAAGATGGCGAGAGCATATACAAGCTCGCAGGGCCTATCTTATTAAAACAAGACAAAGTGGAGGCCGAAAGCACCGTCAAGGGACGACTAGAATTCATTGGAAAGGAGCTGTAAGTTATTGCACTACGAGATTCTTGGTGGGGAAATTTCGTTGACCTTTTGCGTTTTTGGGGTAGGGAGAGATCGGAGGACCACATCAAGGAGATACAAGAGAAACTAGAGAAGAAGAAAGGCGAGATCATACAAGCCCAGGCTAGTCTCCAAGCAGCTGGCGCCGCACCCGGAAAGGCTGCTGTCAAAGCTTAAACGTCTAGGGATGGATAAGGGTATGGAACTATGGCAATGAGAGGCCACTCTACTGCCAAACGACTACGGCACCAGGCTGGCTCATCCAGCTGCGCTCGTGATAATGAGCCGACGGCTTGGAAAATCAGCGAAAGCCGAGCAAATAGACAAATGGAGCAGATTGACACAAGCTATATGCTTATGTTAATTGCCTAGTCTACTTGGGTATGATAACCAGAGGTAGTAGTAAATACTACTACACCATAATTTCTCCCCAGGCACTTCGGGAAGTTCGCCCATATGCAGTAATAATTGCAACTCTAAGAGTTGGAAGCAAACTAACGCGCCGAGTTTTAAACCTCAGTGACCTTAAGTGTCGAAATGGTCCTACAGAATATTATCATGTCACATACTTTCACTGGATACTGAACCGGGGAGTATAAAAGAGTAGCCCCTTAAAACGGGCAAGTCCTTTTTGACCCTTTATGTTACTTATTCCCTAAGTCCTATCCCAGCCTTCTACCCCAAATCATCGAAGGTTGCTAGTGTAGGGTGCCACAAAGACCCTGCTGCGCCATATCAAGCTACAGAATGACGTATTTTCACATGGGAGATACCCCGCGGTGTGGCTTGACGCCTTAGTGCCTGGAGTGGGGTATGGAACCTTGATGACTGGCATTACAACAAGCTCGGACGACTCTACACTAAAAGAGAGGGACGCGTTGCTTGAACCCTTTGACTAAGCTGCCTGCCTGCCTGCCTGCCTTCCTTCACTCGCTCTACAATGCAACACGATACAATACATCTATCACGTAGTTATCTTATTCCTGTTGTTCGCACATCCATTCACGGCCGTCGTTCTATCACTATCATCACCATCGAGAGTCTAGTTTAATCCATTCATTTCTCTTCCTGACGCCAATCGCCGAAGACACATTTCCGTTCCATGGCCACGTAGACAGAGTGGTTTTAGGCTACCCTCCACCTCCACCATTGCCGATCGATCGACCGACCGACTGACAAACATGGCTCCAGTTGCCGGTGATGAGGGCCTTGGCCGCCCGTTGAGCGTGAAGGAGATATCAGATCGTGCGCAAGCTTTCGAGTGGAATGCCAACATCCCTTTTAAACATTGGTTGCGCACATCACAAACACTGCAACAGGAGGTGAGCAACTACAGCAGGCGCCCCAAGGCTCGGTCTTCATATAATTCGGTATCATTGTTGCATACTAGATACTGACGTCCTGGGGACAGGCAGACATGTATCTTCGCGATTGCAACTTTTCCCAAGCTTACCTCCTTTACTTGCGATATTCCACCCTGGTCCTAGAGCTGCTTAAGACACATCCCGAATATAAGAAGACGCCAGAAAATAAGAAAGCTCTTCAAAACAAGCTCCTCACCATAGACGTTGTGTTCAGAAACTTGGAAAGAATCAAGCCCATTTTAGAACAACAATATGATGCCTGGAAGGAGGCCCAGGCCAAACAGAAGACAAAGTCTGAGCATAGCCGACAGAACTCCGCCGGTAGGCCCGGGAGTTCTTCCTCGTATAAGCAGCATGCTTCGAAGGACCCTGCCTTATCGTATGCTAGTCGTCTATTGGATGCTGGTGAAAATCAAGACTTGGCAGTTGAACTGGCGCAAAAGGAAATCCAGCGACGAGATGCAACTAGAAAGGCAACCAAGAAACATGGCGGAGCTCATTGGGAGCAACAAGAACGACGTACTGCCGACATTTGGGAAAATTTGGCTCAGGATTTAGCAGAGCAGCCGGCAGATGATGAAGAGGCTTTCCGCAAACAGATGCAGACAACTAAGAGGACTTTGGATCGAGACGTCGATTCGCTTCCTTCTGACGCTCGACGCATAATAGACCGCCCACCACATCCACCATCCACCCCTAGCTATTCTTACCCCAAGATAGCTAGGCCCACGCCAGTCGAGTATAGTCCTCAGCATCTCAGGAGGGATGAAACCCCATTATCCCAACCAGCCCGGCCCCCTAAAAAGGGGGTTGCAGACTACTCACCCCTGGTCCCCGAGCGTCCAGCAAAGACACCGTATCCTAGCGAGCCCCTTTCCCACTTGTACCTTGAAAAACAGGAACCCCAAGAGTTACCTAGTCGTCCTCCGAAAGTGCCTGACTCACGCCCGGCACCGGTCAAGAAGCAACAAGGTATCGCGTTCAAACCAGCTGCATACCTTGAGAATGGAGAGCCCATTCGTCCAATTTTCCTCCCTCGACAGCTTCGCCGTCAGTTTCTTGAAATCGCATCGGAGAATACCAAGCGCGGACTTGAGATGTGTGGAATCCTGTGCGGAACCGCTGTTAATAACGCCTTGTTCGTGCAGTGCTTACTTATCCCTGAGCAAAAATGCACCTCGGATACTTGCGAGACTGAAAACGAGGCTTCAATGTTCGACTATTGTATGGAAGAAGATTTGTTAATGCTGGGTTGGATCCACACACATCCAACGCAGACTTGCTTCATGAGTTCCAGGGATCTTCATACCCAATCTGGATACCAGGTTATGTTACCTGAGAGTATTGCAATCGTGTGTGCTCCGAAATACGAACCTTCGTAAGTAACTACTTATCATCTACTATGAGGGGAATTTTAAGCTAGATACTTAGACTTACTGTCTAGTTACGGCATATTCCGACTGACCAACCCGCCGGGACTATCACATATACTCAGCTGCACACAGTCATCCACTTTCCACGCCCACTCAATCGATAATCTGTACACCGCGGCAGAGCATCCGCCAGGCCATGTGTACGAACACGACAGCCTCGACTTTTACGTTAAGGACATTCGGCCTGGGGCTCATAACGGCGCCGTCTCGAACAAGAAATTTTAGGGCATCAAGTTTGAATGGGCCGGCCACGGCATAGACTTGTGTGGGCTAATTGGTTGCTCTTCTTCTGGGTACCGGCCTCGTAGGAGAGCGAGATATTTCTGTTTCCGGCCGCGTTCATCCAAATCACGAAAGTTACGCAAGATAAGATTAAGGGATTGATCGATACCCAAGAGTTTCATGCTTTCTTCTTCTCTCTGCTCTCTTTCACTCTCTTTCCTTTTATTTTTGCACAGCATACAGCGGGAGCTCACCATCGATTCTTGACCGCATAGCATGGAGTTGGAGGACACTTTCAACCTGATCCTACCTGGACCAGTACGCATTAGTTGGCGTTAGGGGACAACCTGAAGAACTTTTTGAGGGATGGACTGAATCAACCCGAACCAAACTTGACGGATTGTATTGAGGCGACCTGGGCTTTTGGGGAAAGATGATGATGTAATTGGTGGAGGGGTAAACGCCATGGTCTATGGCCTTATGGGATTCTCTCTCGCCCCCGGTCTAGTGATTTGTCTGTCAAATTTGGTGAGCTTGATGTGGAATGCCGGATGTCAATTGTGTTGAACTAGTTCCAAGTTACCTCGTGGCATGACGAGATGAATTGACATTGTCGACTTGTATTTTCTTTCCCTATTGGGCTTACGGTTTCGATGGTGTATGGGCGGCTCTTCTTTCTCGGGGCTAAAAATGCAGTGAATGCAATGCAATGCACGAGACCTTACATGCAGATAATAAGCGGGCTACGGATGTATACCCAGTGAGGAGCCCTTGTCTCAGCCTGCCATATGCTGTGCGGATAGGTAAAGATCCTTCGCTGGGGTTAAAAATGCAGTGAAGGGAGACATGATGACCCGTCTTACGAGGTATTGCATCGGCTTAGCCTGTCTAGTAACCGCAGGCCCGGATTTGGGGGCCTAAAACTCAGGGATTATAGAGAGAGCTGCTGTTTCATTGGATCTGCCTGCCCTACCTGCTATGATAATATGTCCTCTTCGTTGGGGTTAAAAATGCAGTGAGCGGTACGAGCTGCTGTTTCATTGGATCTACCTGCCCTACCTACTGTCCTCTTCTTTGGGGTTAAAAATGCAGTGAATATTCGGTGGTGATGTAACAACAAATATGTGCAAGGGCATTATAAGTCAGGTAGGTACAGTGTTAGGACACTAGGTCCCACCATCACCTTTACAACTAGGTACGATACAATGACAATGGGAATCCTATCACAGAATCGTAGAAGGTAGTAATTGATAGGCGTCTATTTTGAGTGGTTTTACGGACAACCCCTCGTGCCTGCCTAACAGTACCCAGGTAGTAAAGGAGTCCCTCCTCATTGAGACTAAAAATGCAGTGAAAGGAAAGGGCAGGCAAGCCAAACTCTAAGGGCCTAAAATACAGGGTTTGTAAAAATGGCTGCCTTTTATCGGATCTAACCTAGCATAATAATACGTCCTCTTCTTCGAGGTTAAAAATGCAGTGAAAATTGAGTACTTGAAGCTACATGCCGCATTAGCTACACCCATACATATCCCTGATATTCACGCCCTATGGCCATCAGGTACCTAAAGATAAAAATATTTCAAAATCGCCTTGTCTCCCTTGAGTGTCGAAAATGTGATAGAGCATTAGTAAATAATACGCAACATCTCTAGCATGGGATTTACTATTGTTTGTGGTGACTTCTCTCGCCTGGATTAAAGATTTAGTATAATTTGGGGTTAATCGAGAATTCCTATGGATGGCTCGCGAGCCCCCTTACCAGGGGCTAAAAATGCAGTGAGGCGGGAAAGCGTTACCTGGGTCTGGTTTCAGCTGAGGGGGGATCCAGCCATTGATACTTCAGTAGCATTCTTTTGGGTGTCAGTGCTCATTAATGCATTTCGGTTACGCTGCATTGGTGTAACCTGCACAATGAATCTTCTTTCTTGCTGTAGATTGATAATGCGGTGCGTGGAGATGGTGAAGGCCGGAGTTAATGTAGGGAATATAAATTGAAAAAGTTATGTGTGTACAAATAAATAAGGTCGAGTGGCTTCGGGCCAGCTCTGAGCCACTAAATGGTAGAATCCATTAGGAAGGGCCATTACCACATTTCCGCTGCGTCTAAAAATGCAGTGAAAAAGGCTCCACAGGGCTGCATGACATGTTTCCATGTTGAGCCGGTGTTCCGACGGAGTGGAAAAGGATTCGCATTATCAATGTGTTGTACGGCCGAGGCAGAAACGGAAGCCTCCTAGCATGACTGAGGCAGCGTCGATGAATGGTCGGGTTTTAGTTAGGTATTATATAGTCCTTAAATTAGACACTTAGATGAAAAGTCTTGAGTCCCGGAGACACAAGCCAAGGAAGGTAGAGTGCTACCCCAAAAGATTAAGGATGCACCACGGGTTGACTACCAAGGTGTTTAGGTTGACAGAGTTAAAAAGGAGACAACTTAGTTAGCCTTTTTGGAGTCCCTAAAGTAGATAAACTCAACATTTACAATGACGAATGGTAAAAAATCACTTCTAACTATTGATAACAGTGACTATAACGTGAAAGATTATTTCAGTTATAGCTTAAGAATAGAATAATGTATGCGGATACTACCTGGGAATGTTTCTTTGCTAGGGAGATAGCCCCCCGATTAAGTACGCTCGGGTTTGAATCTGAGGGCTTAATTCAGGGCAACACTGGCCAAGAAGTTATAACATCACATTCCCGCTAGGAAGCTCGCAAGTAGGGACCGGGGCATTTTGCCTGTGTCAAAGCGAGTTGACATTAGTTGGATTAGCGGTTCTGATACTTCAAAATCCAGGAACCCTTGAGCCTTCATATTACGCCCATTTACCTAGAAGACCCATGAGAACCATGCCACCTATTAGACCGAGCCCCCCAAGTATTGTGATGGAAGCCTTGGCATCTTCCAGCTCACCACCGAACAGCCAGTCCGAAGCCCACATCTCAACCACGCCCACCCACAAGAGGATACCCGCGGATAGGGCGTCCAACGTGCCGATAGCGATGATAGTGCTAGGGTCATTTCCGTTGAACTGGTGCAACACACCGATACCGATAGCCATTCCGATAGGTGTCACAACGGCAAAGGCCGTAGCCATGGCGAGTTTTTGCCACATGCTCAGCGGTTTCCAGGTACTTCCTTCGTTCAACGAGCCGGGGTTAGACGGTGCCCCAGACCCTTCTGGCGTGGCCTTGTTCACTGCTGGCGAATCCGCGCCAGACGAATCTACATTATGCCTGACCATGCGGCCAGCGGTTGCGATGCGGGATCCAAGCGCGATGCCCTCAAAGGCTTGGTGGAATACTATGATCACGAATAGGGTAATGAAAACACTGTCGCCGGCAACAACCAATGTAAGTCCGACCACTGTCTCGAGATTAGTAAAGGGGCAAATAGGGGCGCTTTTGAAAGGAGTGTATTTAACATACGGAGTGAGTGGAAGATGATACCAGCTTCTAGAACTGTCACGCTCACAACGTCGTTGGCATCAGGAGTCTTAGCCCAATATCTTCGGGCAATACGGTGGCTGATATTCTCGACCAAGAAGGCAATGAATAGACCGGCCATCACAATCGCCGCTGTCACGGCTTCGTACTCTAGTTCGCCCAGGCATTCGTTGTTGAACATGAGACTGGCATGTGTAAAAAGCTGTAATTGCGTGTATACCGTCAGCTCCAAAGTCCCCGCCCTAGCCACACAACACCGTAAAATAATAGGCTGAACTCACATGAATCAGCGCTGTTGCGATGATGACACCAGTACCGAATTGTTTTAAGACCGTAAAAATGATCTGGAATCCTCCTGGTAAAATGGGCTTGAGGAAGATGGGTAAGGCGACTCCTGTAACTTTCCATTAGTTTCTGTAGTAGATCACAAACGGGAATCAGGTGTACTTGCCGATAAAGCTGGTCGCGAGCATAGCGAAAACGAGACCAATTCTCAGTGGGATGTTGTAGTCGCGATCACGCCGTGAGCACTGGACCTCTTCGCTCGAACTGCTGCCGCCGGTGCAATGCCTTGGGACATAGGGTTAGTTGCTGGCTTTGGCCCTTGGCTGGAATGAAAACAGTGCAAAACTCACTCTACACCGGCGTGGAAATGACAGTTTTCGCCCCCGCTATCCGTCTCCGCCTCCGCCTCCGCTTCCTCGTGGTCATGATCGGCTTCCTCCGCTTCGACGAGAACCTCAACTTCTATATCATCCTCGCCAAAACAGAATCTGTTTCTGTTAATATCGGTACCCATCTCGTGAAGTAGTTGCTTACGTCTCGCTTCCATGCGCGTGGCAACCAGTGTACTGCGGTGCTATCTCGCCCGTGGCCGTTGCTGGCACAATAATCTGGTACTCGTCCGTGCCGACTTGACAGAAGCTATATACCTGTAAGCTCGAAGTTTCAAAGCCCTGACATCTGAAGCAACTCACACATCATCACCGTGAGCATGGCATCCCGTGACGGCAGTGAAGGACTCGGTCGCGCGCTGCACAATAGTCGGAGCCGGCGTGATAGTCGGGGCTGGCGAATCCTTCCTAGGTAGATATGAAGCCGCGGCACCATACAATGCGTCGGCGGAGAGACACAGGGCTAGAGCAGCCTTCACAGCGTGAACACGAACCATATTGATGTTGACGGTATGATGGCGCTGTGCGACGAGGTAGCGTGTGACGAGGGAAAGTTCAGCCAAGTCGGAAAGTTCGACGGCGGGTATATATGCACGTCAACCACGATCCCGGAACATCTTGTCTACGGGTCTGTTGGCAGGACCGGCCCTCCCACCTTCTGGACGTCGATCGTGTGTTGCACCACTTCGGAAGCCATCAAGGTCCTCACTTGCGAGGGTTTGCTCTCTTACGCCAAACTAGTCGCGCTTGGCGCGCTTGGCGGCTGAGGAAAGCGTGTACTGATTCAGAAGCTGATTGGATTAGTGGGTTTGGAGAAACGGTGGTTCCATTTTTACACTACACTCGGGTTCTCATCACACCTTTTAAATATAGGTGCAACGTTGTTGGCGGGTTTGAGTAACGGAACTGATTTAGCGTGGTGTTACTGGGAAATATCCCCATGACTTTTCAACGTTGCGACTGCATCGGATTCTCGCAAATGCTATCTTCCCCCGGATATGCGAATCTAGCTTTACGAGTTAGCACGCGATTGTGAGAGATACGTAGATGGCTTGTGAGTTGATACTGATAATAATATTCTCTATATGCACGCTAATCCCATAGTAAGGGTAGGTTATTGGTGTTGCTGCATAACCTCGTAAGAAGACCTAGGGAACTGACGGGCACTAGGCCGAGCCACATGACGGAGTCACCATGTGTAAGTGAGACATAGCTCTGCCAGTTTACGCGGTCGTAAATTATTAGTAAGCATACTTGTGATGAAGTTAAAAATTTCAATTCATCTCCTTCCTTGACTTGACCACCAAGGTTATTCTCGAATGTTGTGTTTCTGGATCTTTACGGTATTAGGTATGCCGAGTTCGTTTTTGTCTCTCCCTCATGTTTTTTCCATAATTAGTTTTACTCAACTTTTACTTGCAACAACTTCCTTGATCCATTTTCTCTAGAAGTCTGACACCTTGATGGCCGTTTTAATGGAGTCGATTCCACTTGCCAAGTTTTTATATCTTGGCTCTAGGCCTGGGCATTGGGTTGGCACTTGGCGTTCCATCTAGTTGGTCAACGGGGTCGTGTCAAGATACTAAGGCAAATTGTGAGAAAAAATTCTTAGCCCTAACATTTATATTTCGAATCGAATTTAAATAGAGACACAGAGTCTGTTGGATACTGTTGGTATAATTTATATTTATGAGGCTAGGGGATGGCTTCAGGAGATGTTTTGACTATTGCGAGACTTTGACCTAGTATAATCATTTTCAGAGAGCTTATCGTGAAGGTCTCAATGCGCGACCCCAATACGCCCCCGAACCACCCTGCATAATTTGCAAGAGTTAGGATTGGATCTATCAATACGGTAACTAGATGTTTCCGCTTTCCACACAGATGGAATCTGGTCGGTTTCTGGAAAACGTGGATAAATGTGGGCATAGTTGGTACCCAAGATGCGCGTTATGCTCAATCCTTTATATCTCAATCTTGCCGCGATCTTGACCCTAAATACCGACACTCAGTATTTCTGGTTTTACTGCGAGTATTAAGTACGACTGCAAATACCGCCGGACTGGCTACATAGCCTAGACGTACTCCAGATGCCAAATTCGTCATACTGAAAATATATAAGTTACTTTGAGCCATAGCTGCAATGCCCGGTAAACGAGGCTTGTAGGATTATACAAAGTTCGGTATAGTAGGCAAAAAAAGAAGAAAAAAAAAAGCAAGGCATCCTAGATAGCTTCGACGCCCGGGGAACAAACGAAGGGGATAGTGGCGGCATGTCCGTATTTAAGAGCATCTTCTCTGTTCTCTGCGAGGGCTTATTGGTTCTACTAAGTATCGCGTGCAGGCTTTGACGTGGATTTCCTGGAGTAGTTTCTTCTGAAAATATGGTTCCGAACCAACTGCTGACTGCATGGCTATGATATAGAACTGGGTGTTTATGGGGTATACCGCGAAGCCCATTTCGGTGAGAGAAAGAGCCTTTGTATTTAGTTCTTTATTGCCCCGTGAGTTGGGATTGGGCGCGTATAATGCCCCGGATTAATCACTCCTCCAATTTCGATTGTAAAAGCGCTACCCGATAATGACTCTTTGGTGATGCTGCTATTTGCACGATGTAAGATAAATGAACAGTGAGGCATATCAGGATTGTGAGGTCAAGCATCGTGACATGGTTACCTACTTACTAATGTACAGTTTTTTTCATGATTCATTGATGGTCAAATTATATACGGAAAAGTTTGGGTGGGTTTGAAGGAAGGAAAGATGAGTTGTATAGCTATTCTAAAGGTGGCGACTCCTCCCAGTAAACTAGATTTTCGAAACCTGCATCATTTCGTTTCTCACAGCCTTCGTCTTCATCATCGAAGCTACTCTCATCATCTGAGATACTCTCATCACCTGAGGTACTCCCATCATCTTCAGATTCATGCTCCCATTTTCTATAATGGGTGAGAAGCTCCTCGCCGCTCTTCTCATGCTTTAAAGCGTGCTGCCGTATCATATCGGCGATTACTGGATTGTTCCATCTTTCGGCCATCTCTATTGCCCCTCTATACCCACTTTTCCCCCTATTATCACTAAGAGCTCCCAAATCGAGAAGGAACTGTACCATGTCAACTTTACCATATACTACAGCTCCATCCAGTGCACTGTAGCCATCCTCTCTTGAACCTGGCGCATTAATATCGGCCCCGTTGTCGAGTAGCAGTAAAGCGACTTCGAAATTCCCCCTTATAGCAGCAGCTTGAAAAGCTGTTATTCCATCGGTAGAAGCTGGAGGAGCATTGATGTCAGCGCCATTGGCAATCAAGAATTTTATTAAATTGACGTTTTCGTCGTCGCGGCCGCATGCGGCTTGTAAAGCTGTTCTGCCACGATATCCCTTTGCGGGTTGGTTCACGTCTGCACCTCTCTGTACAAGGAGCTGTACCCAGTCTAAAGAACCGGTGCTAGCTGCTGCTTGAACGGGTGTATGCCGCCAAATATTGTAGCCATCTAATCCCTGGCCACAGTAGGCGTTAACGTCGACACCACTGTCGAGAACTCTTTGGACCTTGTCCCTAGGGACGCAATGGAGTAACAAATGGGCAAGTACACCACTGCGTTTGATTGGGATCCCATATTCTAGTACGCGATCCATAAAGAGAAGCATTCTGGTTACGTCTTGTTTAGGGTATGAGTTGTCAGGTGGGCCGCTACGTGGAAAGCAGGCTTCTAATAAACACAGCTCGGGGCTTGATGGGTCGTCTATTATAGCCTCAGTATTGAGAAGTAGTTGTAATTTCTTAAGGGTTTCCTCCATATCGGAATGGCTGTCCAAATGCCAACCCTGGAGGATTGGAAGTAGAAGATGCCGTAAGCTGCGATCCGAAGGATAAGCCCTCAAGGCTATGTTGCGAGATATCAGGTGTTCAAGCATTGCGCAGCTGATCGGAGGAAGATCTCGGATAAAGGATAAAAATATGGAAGGCCCAGCATATTGGTATTTTGTGCATCGACTTGCCACCGCAAGTATAGTTGGATTATCTCCACTCTTAAAACGAAGTGTAGCATTAATATCAACCCTCATACCGAGTAGCCAACTGACGGCATCGTAATTGCCAAGACTCATAGCCACGCAAAGAGCATATACACCGTTACTTTTGGGATCCGCGTTAAAAGATAATACAAGCTGGAGTAAAGCAGTCCCTTCCTTGTCGACAGCCTCAGCCACGACTATGGGACAAAGTACTGCCCCGTTCTGAATTAAGGTCTTTATAATATGATGAACTGCAGGGTGTATGCCTTGCAACCTAGCCATTCTCACGATGTGAAATAACAGGATGGATGCACTTCGCTTCAAAGCAGAACCAGGAAGATTGATTATATGGCAGAGAACGGTGTGGATCATGTTGAAATCGAGTTCCTCGTTTAATTTGGGATTTGTCAAAATTCCGATGTATATGGTGTCTACAAATATGCCTTGCCGAGTGATCATCTGTGATGGCCAGGAGGACAGGTACAGGCGTAGTGACTCGATACCCTGCTTTGCTGACAAATAAATACCCATGAGTGTAGGGTCCGTTTTCAATTTGACGCTGTGGCTGGCTAGGTGAGAATAGAGTTCATGATTATGCAAATATAAATAGTCGAGGACTGTATATTTCGAGTACGGGGCATTGCGTATTGCCCTGTGACAGAGAATGTCTAGAGGGCTGATAGGTATGTCGACGCTAGCCCCAACATCCAAGAACCAGTTTAGTATATGCAGTACAGTAGAGTTTCCTATGCCAAAAGGCACCCAATTTTTCGAGAATGAAAGGTATCGATCACTGATGACATTTTCAAGAAAGGAACAAAATATTCTCTGGAAGGTGACATCTTCTGCATGCAAAAGTGCGGGATTTAGCTCGATCACGTGCTGACACAGTGTTTTGGCATATTCAATATGCCCGCAGGCAACGGATTCAAACACTGCTTCTATATAATCTCTCCCATAGTGGAAGGTGCAGAGAGTGTGATTATCTTTGGTCAAATGCCGCATCCGCAGTCGTAGAAGAAGGCGACAGGTGTCGACACAGCCAATAGATGCGGTGTATTTGAGGTATTTGTCATCGAGGATCCATTCCGGATGGCAGCGCGCTACAGCTTCCAAAATATCACGAAGGTTATTTGTGTGGCCCAGACGGCTCGAATTTTGTATTATATTTGTGACCGCGGATCTCACGGTTGGAGAGTCATACTCTAATATTTTGAGTAAGATGTGGTTTGGGGTCAGATTGAGGACCACTTCGAGAGGTTCGTCCAACGGCTTCCAAGGGGGGGTCACGGTTACTTCGTCATTAGCGAGTCGATATAGGGCACTGCATAGCCTGTCGATATCCGATTTAGCGCCTATTTGTTTCAAACTTCGGTGAGAAGTGGCCGAATGCGGACGGAGGTCGGTGTTTGAGTTTATCGAGTTGAACGAAGAAGCATGATAGGTATAACTGTGCTCGCAGCTCCCCTGAGGGAAGTCACTTGGGAATTGCTGCATAAAATCTCAATGACAGTCAGCCGACAAAATAATTTATTAATCATTTCATGGGCATGGTCGTTTACTCACTGAGCATGTCCATCCTGAGAAGATTTGAGGGAGTGTCATAGAGCCTCAATCTCTGAAACATTGCGTCACAACTCAGACCCTCGAGTGGCGCATCACTTAGTTGCCATGGTATCGGGGGTCTGTACCACGGGGTGATATTTCGGGTGACTAGCACCGGCGAGGGTGTCCGCATAACGACGCCAACCGGGAGGTCAACTGCGGGGCCTAGCCTATAGCTTAGTAGATGTTGGATTGATCCGATGCATTTAAAAGCTGGGTTAATAGGCCGGGAACTTACGGCGGGGGGCTTCTCTAGCGCCCGAACGTCTGATTTCTTTCCATGCCTTATCCCACGATATTTGTTCCCCGTTGAAAAACATTGCGGTATGTCTATGGCCGCTGTTTATGTACTCCTGATAAATAGGATACCAGTCCTTGCGTTTCATCTTTTTGCGCAAACCTAGATTGCGAAGCTTCGACTCGTACGTGGACAGGCTGTTAAACAGAACACATTAGTTCTATTAATTGACTTATACGACTACCAATACTCACGGTGTCGTAGGAAATCCATGTTCGCTCTCTATCACTATTTTCACATCCTTGAGTGTCTTGCGCTCTTTCAGATAGAGACGTCGCAAGACCGCCTCGTTCTCCTTCCACACGTCGTCTTGTGAACCATCGGGCCGGCGCCTGTGCGGAGGCATGATGGTATTATTACGGCGGTGTATCGGAACTTGGAAGATGAATATTAATTGTGACAAAATCTGGATCGCTCGGGGTTGGTGAAAATGGAGCAAAAGACTAGGAAACATAAACATTAACTGGCTAACTAGCAAGCCGTTATTTATGGCTGGGGTTGGATGAAGGAAGGGAAATGCCGTTCGTTCCTCTAGCTCTCGCCGCCGCTCTCGAGGGGCGCGGCCCATTGCTCGGGGGACACAAAGCTCGGCTGGTCAAAACCTGCCTGCATAAGAATTGCATATTCATGCATCTCCTTATTCGCCGGATCAGCCACTATGCCGTGAAATAGGCGTTCATCCAATTTGTGGCGAATGGCTATTGGATATGGCGTATCTGCCATAGATATGTGCCAGGTTCCATACATTTTCTGGTTAGGCAGCGATGCTTACTGCCGCTACCTACTTACGACAACCAAGAAAATAACGGTCATGCAGTAAGCCACATTCCTTTGCGGTGAGGCCTCTATGCCAAGATACGTCCAAAATCTGGTGGTGCGGCTGAGCTGCTCAAGCTGTCTGATTGGTAAATTTTCATCATCCAAAATCTGGTTGAGCGTCTTAGTTGCGCATCAATAATACATTTCGGGGCTCGTCCAATGTCTGGTTGAATATTACTTGCCATTTCTCTGTACGCACCAGTAACTGTCCAAAGCCTGCTCACAAGGTACCTTTTAGAAGAGAAAAAAAGCCTCTTGCGTACCGTGGGGCGTGGATGGGCGTATGTCGTTGGAGATAGCCGTGTATATGTAGAGCCTCTCGACCTTGATAGTTCATAATGTTGAGTTGTGCGTTGTGCGAATTACTCTTTCCTTTATCTTGACGTTAGTGAAACTTATTACTCGACCGAGGCTCAATACCATAGCACATTGCCATGGGTTTAACGCCTCCGGCAATCATAGGTATTGTCAGCCTGTTGCTCATGTCTATCCCGGGTTTCCGGTATATTTTACGCAAAATTCGCCGCAAGCTCAATTCTCACCGAAGTCAACGATCCAATAGCGGTACGGTACTACCGCTGTCCGATCATACCTCGGTGTATGTTCGGGCTGCCTCTTCGATCCCAATTGACACATTGGGAGGAAACTATCAAATATTGCAGACGGAGTCATTAGGCGACGCAGCAATTTCTGGCTCTCAAGGAATTGTAAGTTACTGAACTGAATCTTTCAGTAAGCAGGCCAAAGGGTTGATGTTGATCACTAGGTCGCCGTCTCTATGAGCGCCGGGGTATTCTGGCTACCGGTTAATCGCCCACCTCAACGGGGTGATAGATCAATGGCGCGTGCTGTCTACTAGTGCGAATAGGTAGCAGCCTATTATCGTATGCCTCCCCTGATAAGCTGAAGAATTTAGTGCAAACCTTCTAATATTCATACTCTCAAGGTAGAACGAGGGATGAGTTCATCAGAATAGCCTATCCTTAGGCCTGACTTATTGAAAGGTCTTCAACTATCACTTGCGGCGTTTTAACGAGTTTACTAGACGGGTATGCAAGCTGAAGGCAAGCTGAAGACTTGTAGGCATGTTGTTCGAGCTTCGTATGGTGCTGGCATGAGGTGGAACAGAAGGACGACCAGTCTATCGAGTACCTCCACGATCGCCTTTGAACGTACACGGGACTAGGAGTAGTATGCTTGACGGGCGAATTTCGGTATAGAATTTAGGAACTAGGGAGACGACTTAGGGGGGTTGGCGAGGGAATCGACCGAAAGGGGTCCAGTATTCTATGACTAAGCCGCAATCGGTAGTAAGGAGGATATGGCATCAAGGCGATGGATTTACCATTTGTACCAATATCGCGTTCTATTTTGATATGCGTTTTCTATTTCTAACTGCGGTCGCGCGGACCATTTCCCACCCAGTCTACTGTCACAGGTGTTTTCGCCAAACGAAAAATATTCGCAATGTACTGTAAATCCTCGTGTCGCTACAGATTGTAAAGTGCTGTCTACTCTAGCGTCACGGGTCGACCCCTGGATCTATGTTATTTAGTCAATGCCCAGTGTAATACCCGGTGTATACTAAAACATCTACATGAGAGAAGTGCTCGAGCCTTTATAACTTCAGACGATGAGATGTCAAGGCTGGGGTAAAGGCGATGGTCACGGATGTCTCTGGGAGGTTATGACTGGTATGGAGTACCTAATTGACAGATTGTAGGAGTGGAAGAAGTTCTATGACGTACCCACGTAAGAAGAGATTGACCTGCCTGCTGCTCAACAGTCCCAAGCAGGAAAACTGTTCTTGCCGCAACGTCGGAAGGTATGTCAGCATCACAATCAGCGCCACACAAAGACCTTAGAAGCCCCATGTATCATTAGCATCCCAAGCTTTGTTCGGTCGGAGTATATGCCCCGGGAGCGGGCGGAGCCTATCCAGAGTAAAGACTTCGACTCAAGGGGCTATTTAAGACTGCGTTGAATAGATGGAAAGTGCAAAAAATTACCGATGATCGATTAATTGACCCACCTTCGCCTCAGCTTCTCGCAATCCGCGCAATTGTGTCCGCATAGTTTTGAGATATAATAGTTCCAAGATCTCTTTTAGTTAGATCAGTAAGCGCTGGTCCTTGTGCGTGAGAATATTTTTAAGAACGCGTTTAGTAGAATTAGCTTCTTTAGCGTTGCTAAAAAGCAAAGTCTAGGCACAAGCAGAAGAGCTTTGCTCGCTGAGGGCAAGAGATACGAAATGACCTAGTGGAGTAGACCCATTTGCCTGCACTCCGTGTTCCTCCATGTCACGATAGATTTTATCGATGTACTCGCCGGCTCCTGATAGATATAGGATGCGTGAAATAGCACAGTGGATCGCTAGCAGTCTACTAGACGGAGGCTCGATTTTCCGCTCGGGAGTGAGATAAAGCTCACAAGTGATAGGAAGTGCCGGTCGCCGGAAGAAGTACTCCTCGGCAACATGTGTTCTGATCGTGTAGGTATGGTCGCTGTCAGGAACAGGCTTAAAGTAAACCTGGAAGTCACTAAACCATTGATGAAAATCGTGAGTGAGGGTGAGAGCGTTTCGTGGGCGGTCAATTTCAGGACCTTGGATCAGTTCGGCAACACCAACATCGAACATATCAAGTATTGAAAGCGTAGATTCTTTAGAAACATTCTAGAGGAAAAAATTAGCGTGGGAGGATCATCTGAACGCAAAATACATACAAGTTCGTCCCCTTGATTCATCCTAGTTAGGGAGTGTGGTAGGATATGGGCCACCTCTAGTTGAGCCGGTTCAAACGGGTCGTTTGCTATTAGATTACCTTCGTCGTCTCGAGAGCCACCTGGGTCAAGGCGGCGTTTCATTGCCTCGGCTAAATCAAACCTTCGCGATATTATACAGCGATGACGGTTACGGATAAGACAGTCTCTCCGAAGAATTGACAATCGAGGTCCGGTTCCAACATCCTGTTGCCTGCCACGACCTTGTGCTTCCTGAACAGCAGAATGCAAGGCTAGAGAAGGCTGCGGGGTCTTCTTTGTAGAAGCTTTCACTATAAGATATTATTATTAACTAACTAGCGTGGCAGCTAGGCTGCAGTAAAGCTGTACCGGGCAAGTAAAAATGGTTGAAGAGATAGTCCCCGAAATCGAAGAATTTCAAGCGGATATCTTCGAAACTAATGTCTTCATCTCCACTAATCTGAAGATCGACGGCTTTGAAGAAAGCGCGTAAGAAGTGATCTCCAGATTCCTGAGAAAGCGAATATGTATAGGTGTAGCGAACCAGCCGAGGACGGCTAAAATCTCCATCGGTCACCCCGGTGTCGAAGTGCTCGCAAATTCTGTAGAATATACGACCGGCATGGTTGCGTAGCTCCGTCTCTAAACGCGGTTCTAGAGAAAAGTTGATGGCGTTTTCAAGCGATGATTGGTGGCAGTGAAGGGCCGACGCCATTTTGCTTTGTCAGCTTCGAAAAGGGGGGTTGGACTAGCAATAGGAAAAGGGAGCACGCAACAAAGATAATAAGAACGTCATACATATCACGTAAAGTGCTAAGATCACCCGCCTCGCTGGCTCTACCAGGGGGTGAAGCATTTATCGCAGCCAAACGAGATGCGATGCTTGGTAGGTAGTGATGTGGCACCTAGTGTGGCGCAAGCGATCCACTATGGTTGCTGTGGTAAGTGCGCTAGGCACTGACCCACTATATTGGATATATATAGCACATGGGTCATAGCACACCACCAAGACCCTTACATAGTCAATCAACCAACCTTATGACTGTACAACTGACTTATGCACTAGAGTAATACTAATGCACTAGGTCTAGTACTTCATAAGGGATCCGCAGACAGAAGCACAGTGAGCGGGCTTTGGAACATAGGTAACTACCGGGGTGTTGCATATCGTAACAACCGTTAATCCTCGTACAAGAGTAACACGTGACTTTGAGGCATCTTTAGGTGGCTGATGCTTAGTCAACGCCTAACTACTACTACTTGTGGTTAGTATTTCACGAATTTAGGTGCGTAGTATCTGCAGTGGTTTATATTCTCATAGCTAGAGCTGTTTCATGAGGGGCTGGCCGGACCAGGTAGTTTCGATCATGACGGAGGGCGTTGTTATATGCTTTCGGCATGTTGAAGATGCCAATACCGGCAGTTGATCTAGGTAAGTGGCTGCCTGCTTGATTAATTAAGCGAGTTCCTTGCTACCAAGTATCTGCATTGAGTGCTGCTGATTCGCCTAAGTGAATATGATTGAGTAAACTGTACATTTGCAAGTCGGATTGTTATAAATTTATATCTAGCTTTACTACCAAGCCACAGCCACCGTAGAATCATCTCTCTGATATTGATGATACCAAATATGGGCATCTATTTTCCGATTGCTCTAGTCGCCCCAGGTTTGTGTTTTAGGTCACACATGAGTCCCTATTTCCTTTTTGGCCTTGAGACACCCCATCTTTCATTCTATTTCGAAAACTGACTGGGATTGCTGCCGAAGAGAGGGATTGTTTCCCAGCCATCTTTATCCTTAGTATTGCTGCCCGTATCGGCGCTCTTCGTGCTCGTGGTGGGTGGGTTCTCAAGACTTGATACTAGCTTGCCATCCTTCCAAGGGTTGCGGCGGCTAATAAGCACGAACATATCATCTTCCTTCTCCTTGGCACCATCTTGGGTGATCGCATTTGGGGCCGCGACTTTGGGGTCCGCTGCGTTGGGGCGGTTGCTGGCCATTGTAAAATGTGGTTGTAGTGGGAATATGGATCGACTCCGGAGCTGGCAAGATTGATTGGATGAACGAAAGTCACTGTGCATAATGTTAGGCGTTTGAGTCGTGATATAGTGGTATAGGAACAGACCTAGAGATGTAAATTTCCCTAAGTCTGCTTCTGTGGGAGAATAGGAAAGTGGTAAAAGACAAGCCAAGGGTTGTGTATATAAGTAGATAGGCACCCGTAGAACTTTGCAGACTCCTTTGCGCAATATTATTCTCTGCAAATAAAATTTAGAATGGAAGAAGGCTTGCTGTATCTAGGGATTTTTTCTTTTTGAATGAGTTGTCCAGGCGATACGGGTATTGTTTGTTTGCGTGTGGATTGCAGCAGCCGAGACTGACGGTGGACAGGGAGTGAATGTGCTCGAATGACCAAGCCTGTGCGACTCAACTCGGAAGAATTCACAAAAAGGGTAAAACTGGACCAATGAGCGGAGGGAAGCGTGTAGTTTGTCGCCGAAAATTTTGCTTAAAGTTGCGAGGACAGTAACAATATGTCATGATGCTGCACTCGGGGAACAAGAAAGTGTCATGCAGATGGTGATAGTTAAGGGATGGCTACTACAGGGTTCGGAACCCCTCGCATGAAACTCTCAATCACACACCCTACCTACAGTTGGTTATTTATGACAAAGCCTTGGTTCTGCTTTCCTGAGCTTGGGCAATTCAAGTGTTCTAGACTAGCTACAATAATAATAAAAGGATGCTATATCCTCGAGGTTGGCTCCATTTCGTCAATAGTAAGTCACCCCATTAACTCAAGCTTGTAATACCGGGTTTCCCAAAATATTGCGTGCGGACTTGCTGAAATCTTTGCAGCTTGATATTCCGAGATTTCTTTATATATTCATTCGTTAGAACTTTCACATAATTATATATATAACCCTTTTCAGCCCGGTTCCTGTTAGGACCGGGGCTGGTACGTTTATCTAAGGTTAGGTCTGACTGTACGTACTTAAAGAATCAAATAAAGAGCTGGTCCTGCGTAGTGTCTGATTCATTCTAAACTGATTTCAACCGAAAATATGAGTTCTACTTCCAATATCAAATACCTAGGATGAAGGTATCTAATAGCTTGCTCAGCGCAGCTGTTTGTTCTATTAGATCCGCCTTCGCCGACTACCCCGGCCCTAGCCGCCGGCTTTTTGTTTTGCTATCGACGGCTCAACTTCACTAGAGCCCGGTATTAACGAAAACAGGACCGTCGACAGCGACAGAGGTGTATAGGTGCCTAGAAGACACCCCTACGCACAATTTAATCCAGAACCATGCCCTTGCTTTCTTTAATTATGAGGGGTAAGGAGTGACAGAGGAGCTGTCTTAGTTTTCGAATCTCAGGGCGGGTATAAGTCTATGTAGTTCGAAAACTTTAAGAAACATGGTGATCTCATCTGCGATTCCTCTTTGGATGTTTGGCGGACGACCTATACAAATCAATTCGCTCTGAGGTCGTCATCCATCGCTATAATTGTCCGATATGCTCTATCTTTTTCGTTGCTGACCATGACCTCCACCGGTATAGCTTGTTAATATTTGCAGGCTTCTATATTTTTCCGGGTGTATTCGAGAGCACACTACCCACTATATACATCAAATGCATAGATAAACAGAAGCAATTGACAGGGCATCAATGAAGGGTTCGCAAAGCGCGTGGTGTATTGACTATGTGGAATCGAGCCTGTCTTATCTACTCTATTACTCAGCTCCAACTGGAATCAATAAATATTCTTGGGTTATTTCTACAGGGTTTAGGGACCTACCATACAACTTCCCCTTCTATACCAACATACCTAGAGGCATACTTAACTCGAATTCGCTGATTAATCGTCCCGCCTACCTATAACACTACAGTCTCGCGTTGCTTTATATCATGCGTTGTTTTTTAATTTTTGCTTTTAAATGCGTTGCTTTATTATATTACTAGCCGGGCAGTTCTAGGCTAGCTTTCGAGGCCTTTCTACCTCGAATTCGATGCTAGACGATTAGCACCAACCGCGCGTCGAAAGCTAGCCGAAAACGCTTACGCTCCCCTAATACAAGTACTATTACTCTACTCTATGTGTGTGTGCCCTGTGTGTGATGTAGATAACTGAGTCAATGACTAGAACTAGTGGAGCTAACCCCTGTTCGAGCGATGAGCAGGGTATCTAGCTTCGCTTCTGATATTTTTTGGTTAGGTTGCTCGATTGTGCGGCATCACCTATGCCTTCGGGCCTTTGGGTACTGCTCATAAGTCGACATATTACATTCCTATCATTGCGCCAATGAAGATTTTGCAACATTAAAGCTAGAGTGATGCTTTTATTTCGATCTGTCGCGGAGATAGGAGATTTCAACTTTGCTGAAAGATCGTGACGGCCCGGGAGCGCTATAGTGCAAGGGGGGCTTCCTTATAGTGGGGTCAAGCCCCGCTGGGTTGTGTGAAAACAGGGCGAGATGGATCGATCTATATCTATAATTAGACTGTAGCCTAATGTATTATGCAGTGTAGAGGGGTCAACGAGTCATTCTCATCTTCAACTTTGGGACTAGCCCTGGAGATGTGTGAAGGTGCGCGGGTGCGTAGACCAGACCGGACTAGATTAGACCATATAATGTACGGCAGTCCCGTCCAATATAACATCCTTCTTTCTCCAACATCTGGCCTGTCGCACCCCATTTCAGCCAATTTTATTCGAGGGCATTTTAGGAACGAAATAGTTGTACAATATGGACGAGACACGGCAAGATAATGATCTTAAACCCGACGCCGAGCTGACGTTCGACACTGCTCGCCACGCTGTTCCAGTACGGGTCCTCGATCCTTCTCCTTCACTTGAGGAACAACAATCAGCGGTTCAACAGTGGTTGCAGCCTACTGACTACCTATCACCTGGTAGCGAATTTGTGAAGCATCTGCACTCCCACGTCCCGGGGACCTGTTCATGGCTTCACGAATCGCCTTCTTTCAAAACATGGACGACTCCTGGTCAAACAAACTGCTTAGCCATCAGAGGTGTGGCTGGGAGTGGCAAATCTGTCTTGGCCGCTAGCATTATTCATCAACTTCAAAAAGCCGAGCCAAATGTCCCAGTTCTCTTCTTCTTCTTCCGACAAATCGTCGAGAGGAACCATAGTGCGAGGTACTTGATTCGTGATTTTGCGTCGCAATTACTGCCTCACAGCCAGTCTCTTGTATCAAGCCTGAGGGCGCTTAGAAAGTCATGTGACGTTGAAGGTAATGAGCAAAACGGCGTCTGGGACGCTCTTGTTGACTCTATCAACCGCTTGGAGAAGGTTTATCTCGTTGTTGACGCCCTGGATGAGATGGATGAACATGACTTTGCCGTTATTGACCATTTGGTTAAACTAGGAAACCACCCAGGCTCCACGACCAAGCTGCTAGTCACTAGCCGACCCCTTCCTAGAATTGAAGAGACTCTGCGAGCTTTGCGGGTGCCGCATGTTAGGCTGGACCCATCCCTCACACATCCCGATGTTGCAAGGTATGTGGCCGTTTCCATGAGTACCTTAGACCCTATGATGAGCCCTGAGAAGGAAGATATAGTAAGGCAAGCCGTCTGCGACTGCGCTCAAGGCTTGTTCCTTCACGCCCGATTGATGATCGACGCTCTGGTAGAAGGCCTGAAGGCTGGTCGTATCACAGAGGATACTCTACCTGACAGTCTGGATCGTTTGCCGCGCAATCTCAAAGACGTGTACGAAGAAATTCTCAAAGAGCACTCGAGGCGTAGCGGAGTTTCCGCTGAACAACAAGCTCGCATCCTAATGTGTGTGACACAGGCTAGGAGACCTCTTAGGTTGATAGAACTAGGTTCTCTGGTTGCTGTCATGAGAGAATCCGGGGATTTGAATGAGGGTAAAGCATTGGTACGAGCTAGTTGCGGTACGCTACTGGAAATTCTCGAAGATGAGACTGTAAGCGTCATTCACCACTCATTCACGGAATTCCTCTATGATGAAACCCGTACCTCGCGTCCCGGGTCGTTTTCAGTCATTGATGGTGTTGCAGCACACGCTATGCTTGCCGTGCTTTCCCTACGATACCTGAACGGCTGTCCATTGCTTGACACCGCACGCGACGATCTTGGCAAACATGTACAAGGGCCTGTTGCTAGTCGGAATCATATTAAGAACACCGTCCCATGGCGTTCCGTCACCAGTCCCTCGGACGAATGTGCACCTTACGATTACAAGTATGACGATCCGACATGGCTGCGCAATGAGTTACAAAGACGCCAACAGGTGATACAAGACCTAGCGTTAGTATATCATCTTTTGCGATACGCGATAACTAATTTGTCGCACCATATTGAAAAAGCTGGCGACGGCCATCCAGATGTGGTGATTGCTATCGACACATTTCTTGTCCCAGGTAAACCGTCGTTCGGCGTATGGGTTTACAGCAATTGGAAGTCATACCTGTGTAGTACACTTAGCCCTATTCACGTGGCTAGCTTCGAGGATTGGCCAGCAATTGTTGAGCACTTGTCCGCGAAATACCCTATGCTCATTGATGCCCCTGATGGAAGCGGCCGAAGCCCAATCTCCTATGCTGCTGAAAAGGGACATACCCGGGTTGTCAATTTTCTCTTGAAAAAGGGCGCCTTGCCCCAATCAGGCGATAGGATTGGTTTGACGCCAATGCACTATGCTGCGTCTAATGGTCACACAGATGTTGCTAGGCTTCTGATCGATGTTGGCGTCAGCCCGCTAGTTAAGAAGACGAAAAACACACCTTACAACAAATACGAGCAAATCGACTCAGATAGAGGCGAGACTGCTCTTCAGTATGCCTTCACAGGCGGTCACAGCACTCTTATCAGTCTATTCCTTCCCCTTGTACCCACGTCCGAAATTGACCGGTGCCTTCACTGGGCTCGTCATGCGGAACACCTCGAAATGGTACTAAAAACTGGGAAGGCCAACGTTGATAGCTTTTGCGGGGGGAAGACGAAACTGTTCAAAGCGGGGAAGGACCATGATCTAGAAGTCATACAGCTCCTATTAAGGTACGGCGCAGATCCAAACAGGAGATGCGGAATGGAACCATGGTATGATGCAAGAGATGACGAAGTGACACAGACTTTTCACTGTCCCACCGGCCCAACAGTGATCCATGCTCTCGCTGGCTATGATGATATTGATCGTTTATCGGGCGACGTGAGCATCGAAAGAGCTAGGAAATGCCTCGAAACCCTTGTGTCTAATGGGGCACAAATCGATGCAAGAGCAGATGAGGTAACGGGATGGAGCAAAGACTCTGATCTCACGCCCTTACATTACGCGGTAAGGAAGCGAGACGTCATGTGTAGTTTTGATTACTGGTTTAGCGATGACACACCGGAAATCATGGCGAGATTACTACTTGAAGCGGGTGCCAATCCAAACGCGAGATCCAAGCTTGGCCGAAACTGTATTCACTTTGCCAATCCTGAGCTGCCGGGCCTCATCGACGTCCTGATCAGCGGAGGAGCCGATATTAACGCAACTGATGTCAATGGTCTTTCACCTCTGTTAGCAATGATCAGTCCCCAAGGGCGGCATGATATTAAGCCTGATATCCCAGCGTTCGAGAGGTTAATCCGGAGCGGCGCCGACATTGGCCTATCCTCTAATATGGGTAACACCATTCTACATATGGTTATGATGAATTTGGGCAAGTTCAAAGAAAAAGACATTCCCTTTCTTCTGACTCTGATCACGTCGAGGGGCGATTTCAATAAGCGAAACAACAAGGGCCTCGTGCCTCTCCTTGAATACAAAATTCCAGGGCGGAATGATTACGAAGAATCAAACCAAGATGACGAGAAAATATTGCAGGCGATGATCCAGAAAGGTATGGATATTAATGCTTCGGATGATGTTGGCGAAACCATCCTGTGGAAGATTGCGCAGTCTCGCGGCGCCGATTTCGAGACTATACAGCAATTCATTCGTCTCGGGGCGAATCCTGGGTTGAGAAAGGCCGATGGAAGCACCTTTCTTCATTTCGCTGTGAGGAAGAGATTTGATATAAAGTGGATTCAGTACCTTGTTGCATCGGGGGCGGACCCTACCTTACAAGACGACGAGGGACGCACCCTTATTCACATGGCGATAGAAGCTTATATCAGCCAGCCTCACCATGGGATTCGGCTCATCTACGCGCTCACTGAGCTTGGCGTCTCGCCGACGAAACCGATGATAGGTGGCCAAACCATTCTACATATTGCGAGTTCATATGGTAAAACCTTCCCAGGTCGAGAGAGTTGGATTGATATGATTTTGGGAGAGCCAATATTTGGTTTATCTAATCCCAATATTGCAGATATCTCCGGCGCCACACCTCTCCATTATGCTGCCGCATACACATCTGAGTTCACGACAGGTAAACTTCTTCAACTTGGCGCAGATCCGGCATCTTTAACAGCAGAGGGCCTATCCCCTTTACAAATTGCGTGCATCGCGCGTAGACCGAACATCGTTGGGGTTTTACTATCTTCTTATAAGGAACGCGGCCTCCTTGATCAATTTGTGAATCAGGCACATAGCAATGGGACCGGGCGATCCCCTCTTCATTACGCTTGTCGCTCTGGCTGTTTAGAAAGTGTTATGTATTTGCTCTTGCACGGTGCCGACCCATCTCACCGTGACGGAGATACCCGAACATCACTCCATGCTCTCGCAGAGTTTCCCCTGGAAAGGAAGTTGTGGAAAGAGGCTAGTCCCGTGAAAAAAAGAGATTTGACAACTGTTGGTGGTGAGTGGAGGCCAACGGAGCTATACTGGCCGCCATCCCGTGTACAAGACAGGACAGCTAGTATCTTGGAGCTTTTGGTGGTGGCTGGAGCAGACTTGGAAGCCCGAGCCGTGGAGAGAGATGGGTCATCGGCTACAGCAATGGATATTGCATTGCAGAACGACTCGAAGATTTTGGTAAAGGAATTATTGCGCCGTGGTGTGAAGATCCCTTTAGGCGCCGAAATCCATTTGCCAAACGATGAGGATGCGCGGAATACGGCGCAGGCTCTCCTTTCGATCGCCGATTCCCGAAAGCTGACAGAAGCGATTAAGGAAATACTAAGCGAAGGCAACTACGAAGCTATTGAGGAATTCGCCAGGCTTGGTGGTGATATGAAGACCCCAGATAGCTCTCGACGGACCGGTCTCCACGTATTGGTTGCTGGAAACTACTCGGATCTACTTGAACGGTCCTTTAAGAACGATATTTCCCAGTTCGAAATCCTAGTTGAAACAGAGAAACCGACGGGCCTCCCTGGCCTCCGTAGCCTCCTTGTCGATGCTTGCGCATGTGAGGCGCCTAGGCTCCACGTGCTGAAGGTGCTTATCGATGCAATTGGATCAGACGTGGATAGAACATCCAAAATGCGTAGCCAAACCTACAGCAGGGCAAAAAAATCTCTCTTAAACTCTCTCGCCTCCGGAGATCACTTCTGGAAAATTGATGCACTCAAGTATGTCTTGTCTTGTGGTGCAGATGCGTCCGCACTAAACATATTAGGGCAGACAGCTCTGTTAACCGCTGTTGGCTCGAAGTCACCGTACGGATTTTGGAAGGAAGCAACACTTGGCGTCCTTCTTGAGAACGGGTCAAATCCTAATGACAGGGAAATTAAAGCCGATGGATCAGGTCAATCATGCTTGGAAATTTCCAATGACGTCCGGGTTACTCAGTTGCTCTTGAAGTATGGGGCAGATGTGTCACGAAGCCCGGGCGCGTTGCACAATGCGATAACGTCGGGAATGGATCTCGATATGGTAAGATGCTTGCTTGAGGCCGGTGCGGACCCCAATGGGCTGTTCCAGAACAGATATCCTCTGCATAGCGCCGCTTGCGCTGGGAATAATGAGCGACTAGCTGCATCTGAATACACTACCGGCAGGGATGCGCGTCAAAAGGGAGTAATTGAGACTCTATTAAGATACGGGGCTGACTTGTTTAGACTATATGATGATGGGCGCCACGTCCTCCAAGCCTGTATCGAAGAAAAAGGCGTGATCAGCTCTCTCCTTGGGTCAGATAATCTCGATCTCCGGAAAAGGGGCAAGGACGGACGAACGGCCTTAATCTCGGCCTGTGTACCTACCCTTTTAAAAACCCAATTGAGACGGCGAAACGACAATAAGCGGAGTGCTCCGCATGCGGAAGCTGCCATGGCACTGCTAAAGGGAGGGGCGGCTGCTGATATCCTCGATGATACGGGTAGAAGCGCTCTGCACTGGCTATGCACCTTTAACGATGAGCCATTCGGATCGACGCATCTGGATCTTCTAGACGCGTTCCTTGCTGCTCAGTCGTCACTAATTCATGTAGCCGACAAGGCCGGGAACAACCCTCTTCATCTAGCCTTACAGTCGGATCAGGCCGCCGCGGTGCAGCTTTTAATAAAGCATGGCGCAGATCCCGCTAAACCAGATGCTGATGGCAATATAGCGCTTCATCACTACGCTCGTCACATGTTTGGCGGGAAGGTCATGGCGACGGATGCGGCGCGGGTGTTCAAATCTTTACTTGATAAGAGACTTGAAATCAATGCTCGAAACCATCGTGGCGAGACGCCATTGCAGGTTTACATGGCGATGGAATGGGATGACAAGAAATACCAATGCGAGAGGAATTACAAATGTAAGCAAGACGATGTACTCGGTCGTGATAATGACGAGATCTGGGATATCTTCAAGGACGCCAATGCCGACTGGAAGACGACGGATAATCAAGGTGTCGGACTGCTTCACAGTGTCGCGTCCAGGAAGGTCGTTTCCACACTGGCCCAATGGGAGAGGTATCAAGCCAAAGATATCGAAAGCACATTTAAGAAGCTCATGGAAGACATGTCCTTGAATCCCCGGCAAGAGGACGCGCAACTTCGGACGCCGATCGACTTAGCGGTCGTGAGAGGACATGACGGTATTTTGGCATTATTCAGCGACAAAAAGAAGCATTCAGATGATACCCAAGGTAGGTTCGGGCGATGGAAGAGAATGCGGACTGATGCGTAATAGGAGAAAGAGGTATGTTACTTTAGTCGTAGTCGCATGACAGTAGTGCCGTCGTATTAAGTACAATATGGTAAAACTTTAGTCACTTGTTGCCAGCGGTTGCCTCTCATTGATAGCTGTTAATACTATTCCTGTCTTTTAATTCCGTAAACACTCCTATTATCTAACTAAGACTCATCATCATTACTGTTCTCTGCTTGGCTAGCGGTAATAGTTGCAACGGTTATCACTGTTTTCTACCTTTTAGTCTTTCCTTGGCTACGAAAATTATCCGCCAAGGATATTGCTAAAGGTGTGTATGAACACCTTCAAACTTTACATATAAAGGATTTTCTCTAGTTGCTAGCAGATTGTCAGCTAAGATACCCTAGGATTCTGATCAACTGTAGCGCTTAGCATTCCTTCGCGAGGGATCGTAGCTATAAGGTTTTCTATAGAAGCGATAGCGCAACTTAATCCTGAGCTCGACGCTTCGCAGCCGCCACTGACAATGACAATAACCTGGCAATTGGCATCGCCTGAGGTGATTGGTCTAGGCAGTAGTCGACATAAGGGAAAATAAATCGTCACAGGAAGTCTTCCAAGGTGTCTTTTTGGGGTAGGGGTTGGCCTTGCGGCAAGGCTCTCTCCGGTCCACCGTAGCCTGTATACCTTGACCTCAGCTGTCTTCGGAAGACTCTTGTCGGGTTTTTATAGTTGAGCTCAATCTATGGGCCAAGAGGTTGGGGACGTGTCTGTGTTCATTGTTGCGTTTCCGCCGGGTCGGAGATTGGTTCTGTCGACGTCTAGGTTATTTCGAGTGAGGATTTGGAAGAGGTTCACCACCTTCGACAGGCGCGGTTACAAATTCGAGTGAGCTAGGGCAGAAAGCTGAGAAATTGAGCACAATCGATTTATATCATTCCACCTCCCTCCTGAAAGAAGGACCATCTCAGTCTCATATTGGTTCTTTGCACACCAATCCCTGCCCATCGTGCTGCACGATTTATCCTATCTCGTATTTGAGCCGGGAGAAGTGCATCGTTACGTGTCAAAGTTGGAATGGAAGGCATATGAATTCTATATTGTAACCTTGACAAATATCACTGTTCTCGGCGGCTTTATAAATTGCTACTGCGCAGCACCACCCGCTAAATTTGGTTTTAATAATGTTTCCTACCAACAAGAAAGGAAAGCTCCGCACAAGCCAAACTTTGTATAGCTTGGCTGGCTTTGTGGCTTGACCACCCCTTTTGTTGAAGTAGTAGGTATATGAGCGGTTCAGTCCGTTGATTGACTTGGTAACTAACTGACAGGTAGGTGGGAAGACCTCTATATATACACCATTTGCCCCTATTTGTAGATTAACATGACAGTGACTTCTTGACCCTTATACTTTCGACACCTTTTACAGGGCCCTCATTTGCGATTTGAATGAACTACCTAACGCTCCCTTTTCCTTAATTAACCTACCCATTTACTTCATGATTCGCACTATGGAAGGCACCGCTACAGCATAAAGTTCGGAAGCATAACCCTTCTTACCATACTAAACCTCAAATTCTATGGGCCCAAAATCTCCATAAGCAAAGTTTAACTTGGTAAAAAGCGGTGAAAGTAGGTTTCCGCAGCAACAAGTTGATACAAGGTCCACCGAATCGTGCGGCCGGGGAATTTAAGCAACCGCAACTGCGAAAATGCCCTTTTATTTCAGACACTATTAAGTGGAAATCAGCTACTAGATTGGGTAACAGATGTGCTTGGGAGGTCACATTTGGGAACGAAGATACTTTCATCCTAAAAGTCGTAAGTCAACCAGTTTTGCTCTTTTTTTTTTTGCCCTTTTCTCTAGTAAGATTCTCTTTAGTTTTGGGATTTGCAACCTCAAAATCGTTACAGCTACTTCTCCCCCCCGGCGAGAATGCCAAAATGCTGCCATTCTCCAGATGATTGAGGCGGCCCTAGAAGAGGGGCCGGTACCCTTACCCTTCGAAACTCGGGCACAAGCAACGACTAATATACTTGCTTTTTATATGCCCTACGACAACACCCAGCACTGCCTAGCAGCTGGGAGCTCTCGCGTCGTCTTATTATACTTTCTGCCTATACGAAAGTGTTACGGCTGGCTCGGTTTTGATGGTGATCTTATTAAACGGACGCCGTATCGAATAACACCACCGTTTCGCAAATGGGACAAGCCTCCGTATAGTATGTCCCCCGGGAACACTTATAATGCTATTGTCTACGAATATATTCTAGAAGACGATAATTATCGGGAGTTTATGGAAACTTCTCTACGATTTTTTTTTTACCTTATCGGCTTTAGCTTTACATGCTCACCAAGAATTGAAAACTGGAAAGGTGGCAAACTGATCGATCGCCCGGATATTGTTTATCCGGGTGGCATCGGTTGGAAAGTACAATACTATGGGTCTCCACGGGTTGCTGCCGCGTTATTGAGTCGGAGCCGAGATCGAGAGAGTGAGTGAGAAGGGAACAGTGGATCAAGAATGATTTAGTAGATTTGTTGAAAGGATATATGAGAAATTGATGCTACCAGAGTAATAGGGCGATTTATTCTGTAAAACACAAGTTTGTTGAAAGTTAGTGACAGAATATGTGATGCCTAGGTAATTTACGATATAGATAACTTACTAAGATCGGTTGTAGCCCTAATCTAACCATCCTAATATCTGATAAAAGACAAAGATGTTAGAGCGTTCCTGAAGCGGACCAGACGTTAGAGGCTAATAACGGGTTGGCTGCACTGGCAAACACAGAATCAATATCCCTGATTCAGAGGATATCCCAGATCTCGACACTGAACCCATAAAAGTCGCAGAACGAGAAGGGGAACAAACAGAATATGCCTTAAATTATATGACAACATAATCAAACTCCGAGTTGGCTATATAAAGTTTCCCAAGCTAAACAGCGACGGGTTTAGTGTTATTCAGCAACTTAAATTGCGTCATCTCCGGTCACCACTGGATTTGGGCTTTCTGAAGAGGTGCCCCTCCCAGGCACATCGCTGTTAGCGGAGCCGTCTGTAGCTAGTGTACCGGCCCGGGCCGCAGCTAAGCAACATCCGGTGTAGAAGACTCCACCAATGCGGGGCACATATACATAGTACAACAGACAGTAGCATGGCATCGCCGATAATCCCGACTAAGAATGACATTGTCGAGTTCGTGTCGAAGGTGCCTGGAGTCATTTAGAAGAGCCATGAATATTCTGTTAGTCGTATCTAGAAAGCTACTTAGCTAGGCTAGCTGTATACCACCTGATTATGTCGCTGGTCACCTATTGGTCAGGCTGAGGTAACGTTTATTTACTTGCTTTCCGTTAACGGGGCAACATCCTGGTCAGATCAAAAGTCAACAATTGCTTGTAGCACACCCTATTGATTTTCACTTACAATCCTCTATCTTATTACATCCTGTTCTTATTCTACCTAAATTTCTCATCTCTTCCTATACGGCATCTTGCGGGCAACTTAAACTGTGCCATTGTATTCACACGTCCTCCGACCGTTTCGTCGCTGGTCTGCCATCAACCCCAACAACTCCGCGTTATAAACGCGACAATGATGGCGGTCTCAAATACGTTCGATAAAACCCCCGATTGCGAGCTGTCCCAAGCTCATAGTCGCACAACCAAAGTCTCCAATAAGGAACGGCTTCAACAACCCCGCAGCAAGCTGCCCCCAACATGTTCTCAGGAGAATTTTGGTCGCCCTCACTACGCCCGCCCGACCGCTAATTCCTCTGCTCGCAAGCATGTTTTAAAGCCACGATTATCGACTGACTCATCCTCGTCCTCATCACGATCGCGGCCACGCTTTCGTTATTCTCCCACAATACCCCGCCAGTGCCCCGATGCTGCTACCACTGACCCGGAGCATATAACACAGCTGTGGAAGACAGTTATGGCCCACCTTGGCGGCACGAAGGTACTAAGAAGTGGGGGCAGGGTAACCCCCTATACAGCGCGAAGCGTGACGTCGGCATCAACCTCCTTAAGTATAAGGAGTAAGAAAGAAACGATAGCTAGAATTACCGACGCAGATTTTAAAAAGTCAGTTCTAGAACCACATGGAATTACAATCCAGCATGAAGACGAGGCAGACCAAGACCCAATCACACACTTCGGCGTTCCGGAGATGCCCCGCGACTCTAAGCTCCGGCTCGAGGTCTACAGAAAATCGTTCGGACTGAGCGTGTGGCTCGAACCTAACATAGAGGATATCCAACGGGAATACAAGGCCATGAGGACGTATTCATGCAACGAAGCCGAATATCAAACGTTTGCTTTGAGAAGTATATTCCTCGATGAACCTCGGTACCCAGACCTCCCGGAAGATGGCGGTGATAAGCGCTGGTTACCGATCCGTATGGTGCAGCTCGTTCGGAAGCTACCTCAGAGTAAATGGCTTCCTCCTCCGCCTGTCCCAGGTAGTAACTCGCCTAAGCGATATGAGTGGGACATTCGCCCAGACTGCACGTATCATGTTTCCTTGCAGGCTTTCCAGCCTGGCTTCCGCTCAAAAGTCCGGAAGCATGTTTCAATTATACAGCAGCGAGCGTTCTGCCCGTATCTCACTATCGAATTTAAAAAAGATGAAGAAAATCTCGATACGGCCCGCCACCAGGTCGCTATCTCTTCAGCAATATCATTATATAATCGTTACCTTCTTAAAACTGCGACGCTGCAAGCATGCGGAACTAGTTGGTCAGAAGATGATCAGAGTCAGATGCGCCATTACGGCATCACGCTTACAGGGTCGAATTGGAACTTGTGGTGTACCGTACCCAAAACTTTTGTGACATGGACTGGCTGTACTATGTCAAGCATTTACTCCGCAGATTGCCGCACTGTTGCAGGTATACAGCAGCTAATAGAATTTCTTAACGATATTCATTACTGGGGATTGGAGGTCCACGGTAAATCCTGCAAGAGGGATATTCATGCTAAGACTCGGTCAGACCCCAGTGCGGACACAAGGGACGTGTCGCTTTTAAGTTAAATATGTTGAAGTAGAAGGTATATAAGTGGATTGATTACTTGACTAACCAGGCCATAATAGTAGGTGGGAAAACCCTTTACTGATATACACGAACAGTTTTTTTTTTTGG